>JAHQIW010005249.1:0-21380 GCA_019055375.1 Parelaphostrongylus tenuis | reverse complement strand
TCTCTGTGCTACACCAATATACAATCTTTCGTGCTTGATCCACTCTCGCAGCATATACACTGAGCATAATGAAGGGCGTTATTATTGTTGTTCTGACATAGCGCTGCGCTCGGGGTTGACATATAGTGGATAGCTGTATAATGCCTACACTGACTCGTGCCGTGATTAACAGAATCGTATTATCACCTAACAGTAGAGGGTGGGGGGAAACACATATGGGAATATGCCCCTCTACACATACTACACAATGATAATGAGCCTGATATGATCGCATACTTCATTCTCACATTTGTCTGCATCTCTGTAGTGTTTGCAGCTTACGATACACCCAGACTCCTCAGAATTAGCTGGGCAACTCAGGGTGGGGGGGGGTGATTATATATTGTTTCTGGCTTGATACGCATTTGCGTGCTAGTAGCACATCTGGATCTTGCCTCCTGGAGATATATATTCATATCCACGCGCGATTCGGCGACTATCAGTGCTCAACGCGGTAACCGAGGGAGGGCGAAAGTAAGTAAGATCCGTGTCCGGCCGAGGGGAAGCGCAAGAGTGGGTTGCTAGACACTATCCACAGCGTTGAGTCTCAGTGTGCAAAGTACGCGGTGCTCACTGCAACAGATGCGCAGGACTACTGTCGCGCAGAGGCACACGCGACAGCGAAGAAAAGGGGCCACAAAGTAGAAGCGAGATAGAAAAAAAAAAAACGCAGAGTAATGGAAAGAGAGGGGGACGCGAGGGACAGCGTTGCGAAGAGTGTTCCGAGAAACCCTCCGCGTACACAACTCTAGTCAGAGATTTGAGCTTTCGAATGATTACTAACAGTCCTATAAAATTCTTGTTCAGCAAATGAGGTCAAATAATCACTTATCGCCATCTCACAGAAAAATATCAGATATTGGAAACGTGATTTTTCTCTGTTTGTTTCAATATACTAGAATAAGCAGGCGTTCTGGGAAGGCTGTCGCTTGTGCTTTCCAAATCGTTACTAGAATATTATCACTGCCGAATAAAATACACTAATACAGATTTCCAAAGCTTGCGATAATGATAATATACGTGTCAGCAAGACCGACTGTCTATTAATCTCGGCATGCTTTAGTATGATTCTTGATTTTCTTCTTTGAGCAGAACACGAGGTGTTACATTAAACTTTATTCGATAGCTGACGTTTCGGCAGTTCGCCTTCTTCAGAGCCTGGAAATGTCAAAATGTTTGCAATACAATCAGTCAAACACCTCCATTACTTCTTTAGAGAAAATCACCAGACCTAGATTTCAATCGCATCAAGCAAAAATCAACACTCAACATACTCACCGCTTTTTATATGTGTTCCACTGAATGATCCAAGTGGAGATCATCGGAAAGAGAGACACATAGGCTCGTAATGCACCCTATCCATCAAAACAACAGTCTTATATACTGGCTCATATCACGAGTGTTTACAAGGGATTCCTCCCTGCGGTTTATGGTTGGATTGGTCGTATTAATCCAAAATGCTTCCAAGATCTTTCGCGCTGATGTTTTTTGCTCCTGCGCAAGGATGGTGACTTCGATTTCACAATCAACTCCGTCGTGCTTCTGTGCTCTATGCGTCCGTAGTGGGGTGCTTTGTCTATTAAGACGCTTGTCAGCTAGGTGTTCTTCTATGCGTGCATAGAGCGGCCTACCCGTTTCGCCAACATATTTATCACTACACCCTTTGCAAAAGATTAGAGATTTGCTTTGGTTCACTATCTCTCTTCTCATCCCTCACATACGAAGAAGGCGCTAGTAAAAAACATGTTTCGAACAGCAGCCAATGTATGTACCGGGGAGGAGCAGAGAGTAGAGTCCGTGAAACTGGCGCGGGAAATAGCCACTTCTAATGGATACGGATTCGTAGCCCCTCGGCTTAGGTTTAGAGGAAATAACGCGCCTCCGAACGAAAACTTAGTTGAAAGGAAAGTCCCGTTTATCATCCCGTTCTATTCAAATGAGATTAGTACAGCTATAAAACGATGTTTGAAAAGAGCGGGCTTAGAGCAATCGGTGGCCATCATTGAAATACCACCGAATACTCTAAAACGCCAACTAGTTCGCAACCGCTTATATGACCGTCTCTGTATAATGAAAGATTGTAAAATATGTCCTAACGGCAGAGACGGTGATTGCATGAGCGTAGGTACAGTCTACCTAATCTCTTGCAAAGCGTGTAGTGATAAATATGTTGGCGAAACGGGTAGGCCGCTCTATGCACGCATAGAAGAACACCTAGCTGACAAGCGTCTTAATAGACAAAGCACCCCACTACGGACGCATAGAGCACAGAAGCACGACGGAGTTGATTGTGAAATCGAAGTCACCATCCTTGCGCAGGAGCAAAAAACATCAGCGCGAAAGATCTTGGAAGCATTTTGGATTAATACGACCAATCCAACCATAAACCGCAGGGAGGAATGCCTTGTAAACACTCGTGATATGAGCCAGTATATAAGACTGTTGTTTTGATGGGTAGGGTGCATTACGAGCCTATGTGTCTCTCTTTCCGGTGATCTCCACTTGGATCATTCAGTGGAACATATATAAAAAGCGGTGAGTATGTTGAGTGTTGATTTTTGCTTGATGCGATTGAAATCTAGGTCTGGTGATTTTCTCTAAAGAAGTAATGGAGGTGTTTGACTGATTGTATTGCAAACACTTTGACATTTCCAGGCTCTGAAGAAGGCGAACTGCCGAAACGTCAGCAATCGAATAAAGTTTAATGTAACACCTCGTGTTCTGCTCAAAAAAGAAAATCAAGAATCATACGTGTTAGCTTCAGTGGTAATAGCACCTTCGAAAAGATCTTTGACTTCTTTAGTCCCATTTTGACTTCCACGCGGCCAGCGGCAGGGTCGAGCGACATGCGCATCAGGTCACAATAACAATGCGGCAGATTCCTAATGAATTTGGTCTTTTATTAGCAATAAAGGAAATTTAGTCGTTAGTACATGGGTAAGTGTAACAAAAGAGACCTTAATAATGGCATCTGTTGTTGATAATCGTCACTTCGATCACGAAGTAGAGAATTGTTTAGCAAGAATGGCACCTCACCTTGCGATTCGATGTCATTTCATCGATAACTTGGAGAAGCGATTATTAAGAGACATTAAGTGCTAGAATTTTTATAGAATTATAGAAGCTTGGTTGTATTGTGTTATGAGTGATAGCTCCCTATATGGTCTAGTTATCTCTCCGATACGAATATTATTCATCGCTGCAACCACTGTCACTAGTTACGCGTACTGATTTTACGTGTTCTACTTCTTTTTCGTAACCAGCCTTTTCACAAACCAAGCTCAGTAAATCTCAAGCTATCAGCTGTCGAAGGATTAATTATAGCATAGCAAAAACATAATTTCTGAAAAAATCCAAGAAAACACTAGTACGGTCCAGACAGTTCCTAGTGAAAAGTGGAAATTTTGGGAAAATTAAGCGTTCCTTCTGTTGAAAATACGTCTGCATAAGCTTATTTAATGAATATCTATATTGTTCATAACGGCAAGGTTTGTTTAGCATCGTAATCTAATCATCACTTCATTTTTGTTCTCGTCCGGAGGCGCCAAACTTCGTCGAATCAAACCTAAACACCTACCATACGTTCAAAGGTTCAGTAAAATCTGATAAGTTGTTTAAAGTCTCAAAATAATCGATTGAAAGACATATAAATATATAAAAACGAAACAGCTGTAGGCCATCCAAATACAGTCGACAATCAATCACTTTGAAAGAGCATCACATTAGGTAATCTTTTTATCTAACGCAGAGTATAACTTCTTCAGCGTTAATTCCCAGTAGTAGGTGAGTAGCCGAATAGCATGTGCACTAATATGGCCTGTAAGAAAGCCGAAACATTCTTTCAGCACTAAAACTGCCATAATAGGCCTCATGAACGGTAAAACATTCTATAAGATATTTTGATTGCTTGGTTTTCAGCGCCACTTTATGTCGTATGCGCTTACGGAGAGTTGAGCTGAACGTTCGAAAATTGAAGCCAATTTGCTTTCGGTTTTTCCCGGGTAGACTGTATGTACTCTGACTGTTTCTTCAACAACTCAAAACATTTGTCCGTCTTTAATGTGGAGCTGATAGGAAGGCATGTGTACCTGAAGTGATGTAGTGGACTAAGGTTAATATATGAAGGAAGGATGGCTATTACGCTTACTAGCGAAGTGCTCAATGGCTTAAAAAGTCAGCAAATACTCAGTAGTTCCAGTTTCACTAAAAAGTCACATCGAATCAGCGAGAAGAGGCAGTGGAAGTCACATAGGGAAAAGTATTGCACAGCCCTTAGCAACGCAACGCGTTCAACAGGCTACGAGGTGCTTCAGTTGATATCCATCAAAGCTAGCGAGCGCATTTTGTCTTCCATTTCTAATTATCTGCGTTTGCTTTGTTGTTTGTGACTTGACAGTGTGAAACGTCTATGACATGTTTCCCATAAGCTTTCTCTAAAACCACGTTTTTAGGAAATCAATGAGACGGAATCCACCACAGGCAAAGAAAAAAAAGTGAGTTTTCCTTACTTCTTTTTTTTGTATGTGTAAATGTGTCAACAGTTTTGAGGAGGCTTTGAAAATATTTTTGTAGAGAATTCCATGAAGATCCAGAGATTGTCAAAAAGCTCACAGCTCAATAAGTCTTCATGCAATTCCCCCTTCGTACATTCTGCCTTTTGCTGAAGAAAAAAGCCTGAGATTCTATAATCCCATTTACATTACACTTTGTTTGTGGCAGCAGACTGAGCTGCTCAAGAGGCTGCTTCCATGCATTGAACCCTAATGGCCTCAACTCCAAAGGTAAAGGTGTGTAAGATTTAGCCCACATAAATAGCATGATATTCATTGTTATAGCAAATGTGCAAGCCTTTGTGGAATACAGTTTCTTGGAGGCACACCTTCTGCTGAAAAACAGCAATCCAAGAAGGGGCATAGTTTGAATAAGATGGTGGTAAAAGGGATCACCGCTTACACAAATTGTGGTAAATAGTAAACATAGATGGATTTTGATCTATCTGTTCGTTAATGAGGAGATGCGATTGATCTTTCATATACTGTATCAATGCGCATGTAAGCTACGAATTGGTCGTTCCATTTTGGCGAAGGAGCACCTGTACAGTCATTGCTTATTCCTTTTGAGATAACGCGGTCATGAATTCCAAGAAATACATAAACTTTATGCAGGTTTATATTTTATAGTGTTTTATTATGCACTTACAAACAAGTAGCAAATCGCCCTTGGAACGTGATTATAAGGAGCAAATCGAATCTTAATCGACAATCTAGCAATTTCAGTGGTGTATTTTATTTCATTGGTTGCAACAGTAAAAACAAAATTCATTTTTCATTCAAATATCTCTCGCTGAACAAGGCTTTCCTTCCAGACTTTTATTATCATTCGATAGCTTGAGTCTTAGCGATTCCAAGATGTCACTGGTCTTAGGAAAGTACCTCTTATGTACTGTAGCAGCGAGAAGATTACCAAGTGTCACCCAGCGCTGCATTGGCACCAAACGAGCGCGCTTTGCCGGTATGTGAGAAGCCTGTAGCAGCGAGAAGATTACCAAGTCTCACCCAGCGCTGCATTGGCACCAAACGAGCGCGCTTTGCCGGTATGTGAGAAGCCTGTAGCAGCGAGAAGATTACCAAGTCTCACCCAGCGCTGCATTGGCACCAAACAAGCGCGCTTTGCCGGTATGTGAGAAGCATTTCTCAATATTGTCAATAAACTACCGCGCTTCTTAGTGTGTCAAATCTACGAAACTTGATATTCCTTTGATTGCTGGAGCCCACTAAGAGGTCCTTTCAAAAACTGAGTGCGTCTTGCAGTTCTTGAGATTTAAGCCATCGATGGTTATTTATAATTCAAAGGAAAAGCTTCCTTCAGCCAGAAATGTTTGGATGGGAAACATAATTTTATTTTAGCTGTTATAACGCAGCAATGAAGCCATTTCAGAAATAGAATACATCATTCAAGTTCTTTTGATTTGAGCTATCCAGTGACTGCCCAAACTTTCAAAACTACGAGAAAATACGACTTTTATCGAAAGGTCTAAGCAGTGTGCGGATAACTGAAATGTACTGTAAAACGTTGTACCGTAAATCATTTATCAAGAAACCGCTGCATTGCTTTAGAAAAGTTTATTTTTCCTTGGTTCAAGCAGAGCTTAAATGTTATTTTCAGGTGCGTCCCAAAACAACCCTGAGGGTTTCTCACTATAGTCGTGTAGATTTCAGTAGAAAAATATGAAAAATGCGCACATTTTGGATTTCAGTAGTAATCAACTGCGACCATATGCAGCATCACGCGCGCTGTCCAACACTAACTCATAACGCTCCCTATGCACGTCATGATGTTTATACTGAGTTTACTATGTTCTTGAGGTTTTCGACCGCAGCATGCATATTCATTCAGTACCTGGTCGAAATGAGATTGAAATACAAGAGATGGAAGCGAAAATGGCGTCTCATGGGCTAAAAAATTTCACTAAAGCAGAGTGTCGAACGATTTCGTTTGCAGCCATACTTTCTAAAATGTCACACTCCTATAAATACACTGCGTCTTAGAGAATAAGGCATCAAAAGTAGTTCACAGAGCTTATTTAGTATTGAATAATTGCTTCTCTGTAGGTTCTGTCAACAATTTATTTAGTATTATCTATAAGGACTGACTTTCGACAGAGTAATGGTTGCAGGAATGATTTGTCGCATTTCATGTTTCACAACATTTGTCAATACCTACTACAAAATCTTTTTTTCCAAGAAATGTGCTTTAAAAACTTTTTCTGTCAAAAATTATCACCTGTTGGCAAAGTGGTCTTGCATCGAATAGGGAAATACTATTGTTGCTTTTTGTTTGGTAGCCTAGTTCAGAGATGAGATTTTGGCAGCATATCCGTAAACGTCCATTGCAATGTTGCCAGCCTACTTTTTTTTACACCTATCGCGTAACTTACCTATATATGAACGTGAAAACTATCTAGTCACGGATATCTTGCCAGTCATTCCCGGGAAGCAGTGAGAAGCTCATCTATTGGAGGCGACTCTAATGGCCTCTGATGTAATTTTCACCGTCTTTATTACAGTAATTTAACCAGTTTGACTCCTAGAAAGAAAGCTGCCAGCCAAATTAGCGCTGCAAATACGAATAATCTACTTCAAGAATCATGCACTTAGTCGAAAAACACGTGATGATTTTTGGCTCTTTTATCACTTTCTATCCACTACCTGGTGATTTACCACTTAGTCTTGCTAATAATCGAGCAAAGATCCTTGTTCGAAAAATCCTGTATATGGACTAGATTACAATTTATAGTAAATCGTATGCGCGTACAAGAAATAGAGCAGACCAAGTTCAGTACAAAGATCTGTTCGGGCTAAACTCCCTAACCTTTTAGTCAAGAAGCGACAAATTTTGGGTGGCATCACAACGGGACGCGGGAGAATTTAGTTCACTTGAGTGGCCGAGATAAAATTGGCCCTATTAAGACTGGCGAAGCAGGAATCGCAGGAGACGGAGGGCTGATCTTGGATTTAAGCGAACTTATGTGTTCCGGCTCCAACCACAGGTGGTTATTTTGCTTTTCATGCAAGGCGGCTCTAGAAAATCGCGCCTTTTCTATCTGAGACTCCTCCATCCAAAGGTTAGCGTTGCTCTGTCATCATAGAATATGATTACTAAGGGAAAGTGGGGGGAGGAGGGGGGGGGGGGGGGGCACTTTACTCGCATCATATCCACCTTGGGACATATGATCCACGTCCGCTTCTCCAGCGCAACGACATTGTTGTCCATAGTAAACGGCGCAAACCGAGAATACACATGTTAAGTACCTCTCACTGTTGCTACTTACATAAAAGGAAAACTCTGTTGAGTTGCTAGATGGTGGCAAAGGTGTTGGTTGGATATGACAAAGATAATAGGTTGCGGAAAAAGTCTTAAGAAAATGCTTGTAACTTTTTTGTATGTCTGCCATTCTTTGTGTTTTTGGGCTCGTTTGAAAGCCCGTCTTCTCCCGCGTTAACTGATATATAAACTATTTACTTATTTCAAGACGGAGATAACAAGCGAGCGAATTAGGTTGTTGATGATGCACGAATGGCTAAAATGCAACGGTGGCAGGTGAACGCATCAATCGATCAATTTTATGATAGCGAAATTGATTTTCTGTAGGAGAAGTGGCAGGAAGTACTTGAAATTGTAGGAAAGTACTTTGACTATTAGTTTTGTCTTTGTTCGGGTGTAATTGGTGCATAAATAAATGTCTTACGAGCATTTTCTCAGAACTTTTTTCCCAACCTATTATCATACTGATGATTTACTTCACTAACACCTGCTGCCCTTCCAATTTTGCGGACCAGGCTCGTGTGATCTTTTTTGAAGACCGATTCCATGCATCCGCAGTGCTTGCTGATAGTTACATACTTATTACACTGATTGTGCAGTTTTATAATTCGCAAGTTTCTCGATGGGAAAATCTGTGCAGTTTTTTATTTCTTCGAGCTCCGGTTGATTTTTATAAGAAAGAAAACAAGGAGGTGTTGCAACCTATTTCTCTGGTGATATGTTGTGGCAGAGATAATCAGTTGAGAAACATCCAGTTTTTACAAGCAGCGTGCCTTCAAGCTTTGCTCCTTCCTATGCATTAAAAAATTCTATAGCGGCGTGAATTTTTCTATTTTCGTCTGCTAAAAACTGGAACTGCTTTATTTAATCGAACTCTAATTGCATAATGGAAGGTACATTCAGTCTTCTCTAAATGTAGTGCTTAAGAAAGTGATCATCATGGCATTTAGAGCGGAAATTGAAAATTAAATAAAGTGCTGAAAAATAACTGTATGTAGGAGAAGAAGTGCATGACTTTGAAAATTCATAAAATTCTAATTTTCGTATTGCTTTATGGGCAATGTTGTTCTCACTGATTCATCCTGTCCTATAATAACAATAATAATAATAATATAATGAATAAACATTCCTCATCCATTTCGGACAAGGATACCGACGTAAGACTGGTAGTGACAGAGAGGTCAGAATCAGTTGAGGTTGTCTAGGAGGAGATTTTCCTTTTATTTGTATCTTTTCAGGAATTCACTACCCATTCCTCAAACGCTTCCTCCAGCGCCGATCGTTCACGAAGTCGAGATGCTGATGTGAGCCATTACTTGCCCAGTTTTTTCTTTAAAGCTCCAAAATGTTTTCGTATTTCTCTTGTTTTACGGAGAACGCGTTAAGCTCTGGAAATCTCAAAAATATTCAGGCACATTTTCCCTGGACGTTTATAATGGACGTAGGTCATTCAACGCTAACACGTCGCATAATTTGCGTTATCCAGCATTCATTATTAAAAGGAACCACTGGTTCTAATGGCGTCGTTAAAGTTTTTAGGGGTTATGAATTTGGTGAGGGGTGTGAGTTACTCCGAAGAGGTAGTCCCTATAAAAGTTTGCCCAGCACCTTAGTGTTCGTAAGTACTTATTCTAATAAAACAAGGCACCGTTTTGGACGGCGTAAGGGCTATTTATGTTCTTCTTGTGGATGGCGTGTGAACCTTCCAGTAGGAGAGAAGATTGAACAAAACAAAGGTATTGACTGTGAGTGATAGCGACGCATCAATGCTGTCGCTTTTGTAGCCTTTCTCATAAAATATCCGCTTTCCATGGTATTGTAACATACGACTTAAAGATTATAACATACTCCACGACACTATTGTTAGATTGAAGCGAAATGGTACAAGAAACGTTCTAGAGTAGGGACACCACCTTGCGAAGAACAAAAAGACTCTCTCATAGTCAGCAAATAGAAGTACTTTCTGCGCGCTCCTAAAAATCCGTGTTATTATATTATCAAAGAACTAATGTCGTGAGTTTGTCAGTTATACCAAAACTTGTGCACGATCGCTCCGGGAAGAGTCTCATGTTACAGAGAATTGTTCTAGAAGCTAGGAGATTAACTACTATACGCTACTCTTGCTAAAGCGCCCCACTCTCAGCTGTCGTCAAAAAGTTTTCACTTCTGAACTACGGACCGCTTAGCAAACCCTCTTAAAAAGTCATATTGCCTCTTGAAATTTTGCCTGATTTTAGAAGCTTATGGTATATGCAAATGGATTTTTTCTGGTCCTCAATGTATTGGCAAAAACTTGTTAAGTGTACATATATATATATATATATATATATATATATTTGATGAGAGATGATGGATATACGAACGTAGAGAAAGGAAAAAAATTCTCCTGTTTGAATACACGTAGTTCATTTATTTTTGTTTCCCGATAGTCTTGATCTCGTTACGCGCGGGTATTATGCAGTATTTATTCCACATAAACGAAATCTTTGGGGAATTTTAATTGTAAATTTCACCATATTGGCTCGTAGCTTTGTTGTATACTCATTACTTCAATGTTAAAGTACCTTTTATTCTGATGAGAGCCAACGTGACATGACTTTTATTTCCCGTAGAGCCGACAGCTACGTGCTTCAAGAAATTTGAGGCAATTTGACACCAACAACTAATGAAGCGGCAAAAACATTGCGTAGGCACAGCAAAAAGAGGGTAAAAATTTTCGTGAGTCAGGTGCTTCGAAGAAACATTGCATGAGGAATTGCAAAAACATGGCTGATGTGAAAATGCGTCGAAATAGAACTATGTGGTGATTTATATTTTTCTCTCAATTATCAAATTATCACACACACACACACACACACACACACCACACACAACACACACACACACACAACACACACACCACACACACACACACACACACACACACACACACACACACACACACACACACCACTTCTTATAGCATTTTGTTGCATAAGACTGTTCAATGTCGAATGTAATGGTTTGGAATGCTTGAAATCACCTACAACAGAAATCTAATTTCAGATCCAGTTTCTTCATTCTCACGTGGTACTCACTATAATTCATGGTACCCATTTGCTGTAGCGAGAAGGAGCTCCACTAGCCAATAATCGCAGCTCTTCTTAAAAAACAGACTAGGGAGAAGACCACCATAAGAGTGATCTTTTATCTATCATAATGACTACGAGAACTTCAGAGCAGAACCTACGACTGCAATTCATATAATGTAGAAAGAGTAACCACTTTGAAGTTTGCAATTGGTACATGACATATTTAAGTAGGCCTTATTGAATAGAGAAATATATATATATATATATGTTCATGTAATTATAATATATATTATATATAATATATATGTATATATATTAAATATAATATATATGAAACATATATATATATATATATTCGTATAATAATAAAAACTTCGTATAATTGTCATTTTTCTAAATTTCGCAATGATGTGATATCTTTTCATTAATGCTGATAATTTTGTTAATTTCTTATTCAAATTTGGTCTAGAATCTATCGTACTTATCTGTCTATTTTCCGCTGTGCTCACGCTATGGATCCTGAAAGTCAACGTATCGCAGTAGTTGAGTTGCATTTCCTCTTTTCTCCTTGATTACTGAAGTAGGTTTTAGTTGTTGAGCTTTCACTTCACGTAGTAGTTAAAAATTGATCCATCACCTCACAATACATGATGTATTTGTTGTGTAATGGAGGCATTCATTGCACCTCGTCACTTAATGTTGCATTTGTCTTATGATCGTGGGACTTTGTTGTTGATGTAGACACTCGCTAATCTCATTGTGTTTGTCATTGGTTATGCCAGCGATATGTAATATCTGCTGAAAAGAAAATGAATCCATCAAATCCTTCACTGTTGTTGCGAGTGCGTGAAAAATATTAGTCGCTCGCTTGAGGTTTTTAAAACAAGCAAATATAGAATGACCATATGTTGATATGAAATGATTTCTAGAACACGAGAATTATTCATTGATCCCTGAATATTCCGGGCGCTCCAGAAATTTATCCCTACAGAAAAAACACCTTGTGTTGTGTTCAAAAGTTAGCTTGAAACAGAACTTTCAAACAGCTGGGGACGAAAACGGGATTTAAATTATTGTAGTTCTCGATGGAATTCTTTAGGTAAAGAAATTTTTCTGTGTTTGGAATAAGAACAACACAAGAATGAGAAGCTTTAGTATTCACTTCAATCAGTAGTTTTCGATATGAGCTGGCTTATATTGCTTGAACCGTTTGCGGACGATAAGGGTCTTAGTGACCTCAGCTGAGCGCGCCTTTGGGCGGTTACGAAGATTGGCGCTAGATAGCTCCAATAGAAATTAGAAATAATTATTTTCTCAGAGGGACATCATCATTAAAAAGAACAATAAAATACCACTGTTGAGACTCATGCTTGAATAATTTCAGCAATATTAGCATTAATGCTTCTCTAAGTTCAGTCTTTTTTAGAGGAAAAAAACCACACCCTTGCGAAAGAAGAATATATTTCGATCTGTTATCAAACATATCCTCTTATACTGTCGCTGTCTTTGTAAACAATCACTACTTGAAAATTTTTGATTTTGATAGTGAGCTTGACGTGTGTAAAGATTTCATTGCATGCTCTACTAATAAACAAAAGGTAACACTTCGTAAACGCGGTACATTTTTTCCAATCCACAGCAAATTTTTCAGGATTGTGTAGTAATATCTACGTACCTCCCTCTTTGAGGGGTCCCGACCGGTTAGGGATGGGACAGAGAAATGAGGCTCAAATTTTCTACTGTTTTTAGCATATTATACCCAAAGTTTTGCTTGCTCGACTCCAAACGTAAGGGCTGGGTACTCACGGGCAGCTTGACAGTGTTGCTCGGAGGAGCGGAAGGAGCTCAATTGTTGGAGGCGCCTCCTAACCGCCTCCCATGTACTTCTCAGAGGCTTGGTTGCAGGCTTTTGGCCGAAATGGCTCGTAGAAATAGAGTTTTGTTAAGTCGGCGCTGCAGAAGCGGGAAGCTCATCCTCTGAATCCACCTGCGTCTCTGGGAAGCACAAGGTCGCTTTTGGTTTGCGTTTATTCCCCTATCCACCACCTGGGAACGCGCCACGTGCCCTTCGTGACTAACCGGGCGGGATCCCTCAAAGAGGGAGGTATGTAGATATTACTACATAATCCTAAAAAATTCGCTGTGGATTGGGAAAAATGCATCGCGTTTGCAAAGTGTTACCTTTTGTTTATTAGTAGAGCATGCAATGAAATCTTTACACACGTCAAGCTCACCATCAGAATCAAAAATTTTCAGGTAGTGATTGACTACAAAAACAGTTGGTTGGTTGATGGTTTGATTTCGCGCTCATGACTCATCAGTCCATCCACCCCTCCGGAGACGGTAAATTGGTACCAGATTGGTCTCAGACTTGTCTTCGAAGATAAGCAACACTGACTCGGTACAGCGGGAGGCCACTGCGACTCGTTGTAGAGGTCACATATGCAATCACCTCAAAAGAAGTTAGAAATTAAAGACGAATACTTATATTGAATGGATCAACGCTGAGAGCTTTATCTTTTAGCATCTAATTGAAATTGTCGAATTTTGAGCATTCGAATAATTACTAGAGAGAGAAAAAGAATTTTTTTCCCAACGAGAAAGGTCTTCAGGCACGAGAGATTTAATTGGTGAGCAAAAACACAACCTTAGACGGGGGTCGAACCCGTGTGTCATCCATACCGAGGGCGTGCTACCACTACACTATTGAGATACACTCGCACAAGCACTCATTCCCAATATCTCTGTGATAGCTGTAAGCCACCAATCTTTAACAGGTTCGGTCGAGTATGCTTTCGCCTCATAAACCCAGTTGAGCTGACAGCCATTGTAACAACTGATACTCAAAATTTCTAGTTTTTCTCCTGCCTTTTTTATGGTGTTATGTTCTTTCGTATATTTCTAAGAGAATTAAATGGTGAGCAAAAATAAGACTCTAGACGAGACTCCAACCCGCGTTTCGTAGTCAGCTTGACTATGTTTATAGAGCGATATCGCATACCTCACCAAACCTTTCAAAGGCTGGTGATCGACAGCTATCATAGAGATATTAAAGAATGGGTGGTGACCGCAATGTACCTCGGTGGTGTAGTGGTAGCACACTTCCTCGGTATGGATGAAACGCGGGTTCGATTCCCGTCCGAGGTCTTATCTTTGCTCACCACTCAGTTCCCTTAGGTATATATGAAACAACATGATGCGATGAAAAAGCACGAAAAATACTAGAATTTTCGGGTCTTCAAGCATTCTTATACAAGCACAGGGTCACGACGTCCCAATACAGGTTAACTCTTCGGGGACGGCATGCATTTCGAAAGATACACGACTTTTGCTGAAATTTTTCTCGCTGAAAAAAAAAGTTTTTCGAGAGTCAACATAAAGGTCGACATAATCATTAATTTGGCAAAAACTACTTAGAAGTGACAAAAATTGGAAAAGTATCGGACATGTAAATAAGGCCATAATAATAAAATAATAAGTGAATATAAATAAAAATATAATATGACATAGTAACCAATTGTAAATAGTCCCTGAACGTTTCATGTTTCGCGTTTGGCTCAATAATGGATGAATTGCACGTTTCAGAGACTTCAAGACCTCTGCATTTTAGTCAATGGGAAAACCATTCAGACCACCTATCTGGTTCCTACACAAACAACTCATTCTCAATGTTCTAATGTAGAAAAAGTTTTGATAAAAAAGAAAAGGGTCTGAAGGCGAAAACAAAACTAGTAATAATCCACTGAGTAGAAAAAACCCACCGTTTCCCTCAGCGAGTTGAGCGACGTCGCCCGTCAGTAGGTGGTTCCTACTCCATGAGCAATGTGCACTACTCACAGCCCTCCCTTTCATGACCGCGGCCGAATTGTCGTTTCGGGATCAACGAGCAGCGGAGCGCAATTGAAAGGAGCATTAAAATAAAACCTGAGATCATGGCATCTCTTAGACTTCCTTGTAGAGTCTCCCATGAGTATCGAGTCAATCGTTTCATTCCTACTCGTGACCAACCTTCAACCATCCAAACATTAAGTGTGCAACTATGAATCCACCGTTTTTTTCTAAAATAATAGCAATAATAGTGCTCATGGAGCGGGCTGTGAGTAATGCCCATTGCTCACTACTCACTGACGAGCGACGTCGCCCAACTCGCTGAGGAAAACGGTGAGCTCTTCCTAATCAGTAGATCACTTCTGGTTATGTTTTCGCCTCCAGACTTTTTTCTTTTTTATTAAAACATTTTTCTACATTAGAACATTGAAAGAGAGCTGCTTGTTTGGGACCAGATAGGTGGCTGAATAGTTTTCCCAAAAACTAAAATGCAGAAGTATTGAAGTCTCTGAAACGTGCAGTAATCGGTTACTATGTCATAATATATTATTCTTTCTAATCACTTATTGTTTTATTATTATGGCCTTAACCTTATTGCCTAGCATATGAAATTTCTTTCTGTTGAAAATATTGTACAAAATATACCCAGTGGTATTGAGTGATGTGCAAAACTCTAGCGCCAGGCGGGACTAGAACCGACACCTTACTCTTTCCGGGAATGCGTGCTCTAACCGTTACACTACTGACGCTCATTTTGCACATCGCTCTTTCTATGTTACAGCGCATCTACCTATCAGCCACCAGCCGTCAACGGCCAGGCCAGGTAGTCGGTCGCGACATTGAACCCAGTCACGCTGACAAATATTGGGTATTATAGATCAGTTGAAATTGTTTTTATTTAACCGCTTTTTTTGCGGTGGTATGATGGCGAATATATACCCACTGTTATAGAGTGATGCCACGGACCTCTCTCTTTGTGGGATCCCGCCCGGTTAGTTGCGAGGGCACGTGGCGCGTATCCTGGTGGTGGATAGGGGAATAAACGCGAACCAAAAGCGACCGTGTTCTTCCCAGAGACGCAGGTGGATTTAGGGGACAGCACCGCTGCTTCTGCAGCGCCGGCTTGACAGAAACTCTATGTCTACGAGTCATGTCATCCAAAGCCTGGAATCAAGCCGCTGGGAAATACATGGAAGGCGGTTGAGAGTTGCCTCCAACAAATAAGCTCCTTCCGCTCCTCCGAGGAACACTGCCAAGCTACTCATGTATTCCCAGCCCCACGTTTAGAGTACAGCAAGCTAAACGTTGAGTATAAAATGCTCAGAACAGTAGTAAACATGTACCTCATTTCCTTGATCACGAAAGAGCCCTTGCTGCGGCAGCGTCAGGTAGGACGAGTACGTAGAGGCTGCTGAAATCTCAGTATCAAACTAGGCTGCCAAGATCACAGCTTACTAAAATAATTATCCGTACCTATAATTCAAGAATTCTTGCTCATTAATTCGCTGTAGAAGATCTATTGATTCAAGCAAGAAGGATTGTACGACGTCATTGGCCTGCCTGAGACAAGAAGGCGCAATCCTTTTCACGCTGTTTATGACACCGGAGAAGAACTGTTCCTTGGAACATGCGACAGCAGAGGTGTCGGCGTTGGCGCCCTCGTCAAATCGAATTTTATTGTGATTTACTCATTTAGACAACTAACAACCCGTACTGGACGATTACGGTTGGAACGACGTGGTTCTGTGCCGGCTTTGACCATCTTCGTTGCTTACGCACCAACATCAATCTATGGCGAAGACAAAGTTAAAGCTTTCTATATAGACCTCGAAAATTTCTTCAGATAAGATTATTCATTCTTCAAGGCCATTTTCGGAGATTTTAATGCAAAATTGGACCTAGAAGAACGCCTAAAGAACGTCACATTGGGACGCACGACTAGTATGGAATGAACAGGATGAGAAGCTATCTGAATTTATCATGACGGCCCAAACCATCCATGTTAACTCGCAGTTCCAAAAGCCTCTTTCTCAGTGATGGACCTGGGAGTCTCCCAGTGGAAAGCACCATAACGAAATCGACCACATCATAGTGGATCGAAGGTTTTGCCTGACTGACGTCGCTGTTGTTCCTAAATTCTACATGGGATCAGACCATCGCCTAATTCGCGCAACATTCCTATTTTCGAGGAGAGGAGAGAAAGCCGCTAAATTTAAACAACGAAGTCCCAGAACTCCCATAAACTGTGATGTATTCAAACCATTAGTTGGCTCCTGGGAAGATGGCAACATCGACGAAGAATACAGTCGGCTTGTTGAATATCTTCGCGTTATCGCTGTGAAAGCCGAGAGTCCTAAGGTTACGAAGAGACTCCTGTCTCCGCAGACACTCGTGCTGATACGTCAACGTGGAATCGCACGAGCTGCAGGCAACCAAAACCTTACGTCCGAACTTGCAAAACTCTGCAGAGAAGCGATAAAAGAAAAGAAGACCTCAAAGAGAAACGAGTAGCAGGTATGGCAGAAGATGCAGAAACTGGGAAGACCATTCGCATATAAGACCAAGATGATTGCACCCCGTTGCCCTGACGGGACACTTACAGCTTCCAGAAGGGCTACGGAGAAAATCATCCACCAATACCACTCGGATCTCTTCGTTAAACATGTCCTCTTACCGTCACATGAATTGAGAGAGTATGAATATGTTGCTCCACCGGTCCTCCCTTCCAAAATCCGACATGCTGTTCCGTCGGTGAAAAATAGAACAGCACCTGGTTCAGACAGGATTGGACCAGAACACCTGAAGAACCTGCCGCCAGTTCTCATCAACACCCTGGCTCGGCTCTTCACTCACTACCTGTCAGAATGCAAGGTACCTATTCAGTGGAAAACCAGCAAGACGGTATTGTTGTTTAAAAAAGGAGACCTTCACGACGTGAGCAATTATCGCCCAATCTGCATGCTGTCCTTTGTCTATGAACTCTTTACTCGAGTCATCTCAAACAGTATCGACAGAACACCGGACGAAGAATAGCCATGCGAACAAGCAGAGTTTCGAAAAGGATTTGGTACCATAGACCACATCCACACGATTGCAAGACTCAATGAAGTTTCACGAGAGTACAAACAACCACTGTCCTCACTTTCATCCATCTGAATAAAGCCTTGATTCAGTGGAAACAGAAGCCGCTATAGAAGCTCTGGATAACCAGGGTGTCCCCTTGGTACATAATGATCCTTCGTGAGCTTTATAAAAATTTGACGACCAAATTATCTCCATTCTACAACAATATCACCCTTGACGTAAGAAGAGGGGTTCGACAAGGCGATACAGTTTTGCCAAAACTATTCACTGCCACACTACGAAACGTCATGCGAACATTAGAATGGGACGATTTGGGAGTAAAAATTGACGGTCGACAATTATACCATCTTCGCTTTGCTGACGATATCGTTCTCATAACACCAAACATCAGCCAAGCGGAACGAATGTTGACCGATTTTGATAACGCCTTTAGAAAGATTGGTTCTCAACTAAATCTAACGAAAACGATGTTCATAAGGAGCGGATGGGTTTCGAATACCCCATTCACGCTCAATGGAACGACAATCTCCGAAGCTCCAGTTACGTCTATCTAGGTCGTAAAATCAACATGATGAACGACCTGGCTTCTAGAGTTGAGGAAACGAGAGGCTTGGGGAACTTTCGAGAGCATCAAAGATGTGGTGAAGAGGCAAAGAACATCCGACTCCGTGCCCACCTTTTCGACTCGACGATTATCCTTGCCCCAACGTACGCAGCAGAAACCTGGTCGCTACGTAAGCGGGATGAAAGATCACTTGGCGTTATTGAAAGCGCAGTTGAAAGGTCGATGCTAGGAGTATCCCGTATCTCGCAAATGAGAGAAAGGATGCGAAATTCCGACCTACGTCAACGATCGAAAATCGGAAACGCCGCTCTACACGCCAGGATATCGAAAGTAAGGTGGGCCGGACACGTGATGCGCTTCAACGACAATCGATGGAAGAGAGCCGTTACCGACTGGATTCTTTGGGACGTCAAGTGCTCTACAGGAAAACCACCGACCCGTTGGTCCGATTTTTTCACGAAAGCTATAGAAGAAAGATATGATGCTCAGCGAATCCTTAGAGCGAAGAGGATCCACTGGGCTACTCTTACACGCGATAGAAAAATGTGGAAGTGTTGCTGGAACCCGTTCGAGCACTCGACGATCAACGGGACGACAGGTGATCGATAGCGACCACCCAAGCCAGACCGTTGATAGCAGGCCGCTAGAAGATAGATGCGTTGTGGCCTAGAAGAAGTAGTGTCAAAAACGGGAGTCGATAGTGTAACGGTTCATCACGTGCCATGGATAGGGTGAAATATGGGTTCGAATCACAACTGAGACAAAAAGTTTTGGTTATCGCTCTTCACCACATAATATATTATAGCATCATATCTCCGCTAAAGGGCGTCAATAAAAAGAGTTCTGAGTGCTAGGATCCTTACAGAAAAAGGTGTTGACGGGCAGCGTAGTAGGGAATGTAACTCTTGAAATTTGCCACATCTTAATCCTCTACTTTTTCGGCCGAGTCTAATAGGTTATGATAGATATTGTCTTTATTCTCTTTAAAAAAAGACTGCAATAATCAGAGGATCGCTCTTTCGATAATTCATTCCAATGGATGTTAAGAAAATTGTAGAGGACTCACCTGTTTTCGAACTAGAGACCGAGATGCAACACTTCTCCGATAATTATCTACCCATATTTCTTAAGCTTTATTATTTGTATAGCTAAAAATCATCCGCTTGAGGAGAAATTGGAACTTTGACAAAGTTCCCACTACAATTCGAACAGGTTAATCTATCGAAACCAACTCACTGGGAGAAAAGCGTGGCACCAACACCAATGATGCCTTATGAGGTAAGATACCTGTTTGCCCACCTATTGTCTGGTAACACAGGTCATCCATCTTTGATCCTTTTCCATTCTTTGGCAACACGCGAATGGTCTGTGTTGCCGTTATACCTTCTCGCCAGCAAGGTAAAGCAGTGGATTCTACTCGCATTGGAGGATTGAAAAGGATTCTACTTTCTTAGACGTTCTTCAAAAGCATATGGCTCTTGGTTCGATTGGGCCAGTAGGTTAGAGAAGATTCCGGTCATATTGACAAGGATGGCAAATAAGTGTCTGCTTAACTACGAGAAAACCGCTTTCATTAATATCCAGAAATGCAAGAATATAGGCAAAATATGTATTCAAAAGCTACACAACGACGTTTCGAGTGGTATAAATGTATAGCGTGGTGCTGGCAGATTGATCGACGTCAGAAGAGTTTTCCTTTGTTCATATATTCATAAAGAATAGGCGTTACATTAGAATGTTGCAGCAGTGTTGAAAACTGATAAAAGATGTTTATGACACATATAAAATCAAATATCATGTCGTATCTCTGCTGCCTCATAAATCTACACTGTTCTGCACTGATTCATCACCTACTGAATTGACTTTATCACACACCGAAGTGAAGAAATGTTGATCACCTCAAGATTTCCTCATCAGCGATTGCTCCGACGATGAAGAACGTTGGTAAAATTTTTTCGAAATTGTGGATTGTGATCCATAAGTTTGCGACTACTCATCACTAACGAGCAAGTTTTTTTGTTAACACACCAAAATATCCCGCTCCAAAACATCGGACACTGTTGACACTGGACTCAGAGATACCTTTATCTGTTGTGACATCAGAATCTGTGCTTATCAATTCACCAAAATAAACAAAACTTTCTAGTTTTTGAAAATGATTAAAAAGATCTATTTTTGCAAAAGCATCTAAATGCTATTTCAAAACTCTTTTGCGCAATATTTTGTGCTGTAATATCTAACGACGTTTAACAGTTGTGAAGAGCTGGCATTTTTATACATCTTCTACATGGAGACCTGTGACAAACTTAGATTTACACTTTCTTTCTTGTAAACCCTATTCCACAAAATCGACAATCAATTTGGTAATCACTACGATATCCACAACGCAGTGAATAGAGGTGCTTTTCTACACAAAAATTCTTGTTTTCCCTCCGGTCATAATGCTCTCTGAGTCTACATATTTCCAGAGTTGACATAGACTTGTCTGCACGAAAACATATTTTGACGTTACGCAGACCATCGTAACTCACTGTATGACCTATATATGCATTTAGTGTTCTGTGTAAAATCAGTGAAGTCAAATACAAAGTGCATCCCTCAGGACTGATGATCAGCATCCCTTTTTAGCAAAATCAGAACCATAATGTCAGATATATATATATGTATACATATACATATATATGTATCTACGCACATGTATATCCATAACGATAAAGGATATAGCTCTCGGCGCTTGTCAGTCCACGACGGATGAGAGCCATGCATTCGTTTTCAATTTAAACTAAGTTTGAGGTGGTTGCATGCGTATCTGGCCTTTACAACGACTCCCTTTGGCATTCCACTGTACCGAGTCAGTGCTGCTTATCCTCCCAGACAAGTCTGAGGGCAGTCTGTTACAAACTCATCGATTCCGGTGAGATGTAGAGCTTGGTGAACCATGGGCACGAGACTGAACGACAGAAAAAGGT
>JAHQIW010005245.1:0-21890 GCA_019055375.1 Parelaphostrongylus tenuis | reverse complement strand
AAGACTTAGCGCTATCGTTTCGCGCATTAACTTTTAGTATCCATTCATTCTGCACTATAAACACATTTCATTCAAGCTATTTCCAACACTGGACAAGAGCACTGATTGTACGTCCTCTGCGTAGTTCGAGTGCACCCAAGACGATCTACTGCAACCCATCCAGTTCCCACACCCACTTCTTCATGAGACATTGATAGAATTTGCATACATAGACCTTATCGTCTACGAAATAATCGAAGTTCACGTGTACGAAGGCGGGTTGGATAGTAGAGGGTTACGGAACAACTTTGTGCAAAAACCACAATCGCTTTAGGTGAAGCTGTAAGTACGGCATATTTTTCGTCTTTTTTCATTGTTTCAGCGAACCCTGTTTCAGCCATGGATTGATTTTGCCCTGTCCTTGCAAAACAATCGGATGCTAACACATCGACAATCTGTTGAGAAGTTTACTGTAATAAGGCACCAAATATGGTGATCCCACGTTTGCTACAACACATGCTAGTGACTAAAAATCTACAAAATGCAAGTATAATAGCCACATAACTATGTAGACTGTGTAAATATTGTGAGAAGTTGTTAGAGATTCTATGCAAAGCTTAACTCTTTGCAGGCTCATGTACTGTAAAGCTAACGGTCCCAAGGATTGTGAGAAGGAGTCCGTTTTGATAAATGTTTTATATGAAAGGTCTCAACGCTAGAAGAAAGTAAATGGTTGGGTGGTCTAAGAAGATGTTGTATCTCAGACTCTACTCCACCCTTTGATGAACGACGAACAGGTGTCCAAGGTAACATGAAAGTAAGGTGTGAGAAACTAGATGACTTCCGCAAAGTATACACAATGCTTAAAAGTTGATTGTAGAACACAAATATCTATGGCGATCACAGGAATGATAAGTGAAGAGTATGAGCAGATAAGAAAATTGGTTTATCTTCCAAGAATCGTTTTTCTGTTGAGAAGTACGGGCTGCTAGGACGTATAGACATTCATCTCACTAGAGTTTACTCTTCCAGTAATATTTTCGTCTTCTTGTGATGATAAATTGCTACTGAAATACCAGCCTCACTATCGTAACTATCAACAAAATCCGATGTGAAGTTCACGTAACAGGCTATCTACCCCAAGCATGAGCATACTTCTCTCTTCAATGCTACAGCGCGCAAGAAGGCAATTCAAGATCAGTTAAAATCTCCATCTCCTGAAAGCTACCGAATGATTGCTAACAGTGTATAAAAAAACAGGAGCTACTGACAGTTGTTAACAAGAAGTACATGTTCCACGCAGCAGCGGTAGATTGTTGGGCTGTGATTAGAGAGCTAATAAGTATAGAGAAAGTGAGGACTCTCGTGTATTTAGCAGGTTAATAGCACAGAATTGCGGTATAAGTAGTAAATACAAGACTGTATTATCACCAGCTTTCACGACCGTACATGATTATCTGTGAATAGAACAACTCAGAGCGAGAAGAATAATATCAAGAAAAACGAGTAGCAGAAGTGATGGAATGTGCAGAGTAGAAGTGAAAACTATTAAAAAATTACTTTAGTAAGAGACGTTTACCGCTGCATAGAGTAGAAATGCTTTCGTTTCCACATATAGGCTGCTGATTAGAGTCACCGTTTTGGGCTAAAGAAGAGCGTCTTTGTGAAATGAGCGAGTAGCCTGTTATTACCGACGTTATTCACAGTTAGCACATGTTTGGTCAAGTTTCATTCAAATCACGTCGTGAGATAGTATAAGTCGTAAGCAGCAGCAGAGTTGACTGCAGGAGTTGTCACATATGACACAAATGCAGATATTCTATCCAACTAGATGCTGAGTAAGTTATATCCAGCAAGATTCATTCGCTATTGCTTCTTAAGAAATGCTACAGGAACCGCTTATAAATGGCGTGAAGTGTTCCACGTGGAAAATGTGCTGCACTTGATCAGAGTTCTGGCGTCTCTAATCTCTAGCAATCTCTTTTTGCAACAAAATATAGGAAAGAAAATGTAATTGCCATGTCTTTTCTTTTGTAAGGATCACAGCAGTGGCCCTTTCTCAATTGTAAGTGAATCTTTGAACCTGCGCAAAACGGTGATGTTATGTTTTCTTTCAGGGCTCTCTCTCTATCTTAATGTAAATTGTAGCAACGGTTCCATAAAATTGCGACCGTTACTACTTTTCAGGACAAAGGCTACGCGATCCCAGAGACAAGCGCTTAATCACGCTCCAACGCGAAAATCCTTTGAAAAGCGCGGCCACGGCCGCTACCGTGTGGTGTGATCATTTTGGCGTAGACCATTCAGTAATGTGTGTGCTCCGTGAGCGGTAGCTGTCGTTACTCTTCCACTGCAATCCTGATTACATTACTAGTCGTTCTCTTTCTGTTCATCATATCAGTCACTTGCAAAGCTCAACGCGTTGTAAGCGGAGCTAATGACCACGGCGGTGGACCAAGTCCTCATGGGTTCTTTAGCCCGCCACCGGGGATGGGTTCCAGTCTACGTAAGTATAATCGCCCCAAAATCCTTCGACAAATTTGATCACCTACTGGCGCTCACCTTCGGTGTTTAGGTCTTGTTCCGGGCAAGCATAACTGCATCCCGTGGTCCGCCGCCTAGTCAAGCCCAGCAGACTTAGTCTACATCATTCGCTCATATTCATAGATTCTCATCCTTATCGGCTCACGTTATCACTTCGCACTTACTACTGTTACATTGTTGTCGTGGTCACGCAGTTAGGTGTCGTTACTATTGTTATATTACTATAATATAGTGTTGCTCTTGAGTATATATATTTTAGGTTGCCTTATATCCTTCATAATAGACTAGTCTCTATTCGAGACTTCAATCGTCACAAGTCGCCAGCGGCAACAAGAATCAATCAATCGATTGAAAACAGCCTAACTCAGTGAATGGGCGAAGAAGAGGCAACGGCAAGCTCAGGCCGTTCCTTCGTAGATCGTATTGCTAAAAACTTCTCATTGGCAAAAACTCGCTCTTCTGAGGAATTGAGCTAGCCTGAGAAAGCAGCATCTCACTTTATTCAATACATAAGGCCCTTTTGAAACACTGAAATGTCCAAAATTGGCAGTGATTTTGTTTCTCAAAGATGTTGAAAAAGCCATGTTCTGTTTTGATCATCCAAATATGATACGTGTTAAAACATGTACTACATGTAAGTATTACGTGGATGATTCGTAGTAAAGTGAATATGATATGGAAGGTGCGGATAGGCGTCAACATTTATTTTCACCATCATCTGTTATAGCGTCTAGTTGTTTTCGGATGAATAAGCCCATAGATTGTGAGTTCAATCACAATGTGTTAACCTCACAACTTTGTCAAGCAGAAATCGAAGACCTTGACCAGAATGTGACAAGCTCTTGAAGGACAGTGTTTGACGAGGCGTATCGTCGAGAGGAGCTATTCATTCTTACGTCATTCTCCTCCCCAGACGCCACTGGTTCCGCTAACTAGACTCTAATTTATTCTTGCGTCATTCTCTTCTCCCAGAGCCTACTCATCCTACCGAGAAGGATCCACGCTCAGCATGAACAACTGCTGTAGACATTCAACTGGAATGATCGTCACCTCAACGTAATGGTGGCGGCGATGCGCCGAATCAAAGTTTTATAACAGCCTAGTGAGTTTAACAATATACTAGGTTACTGGTGATTTAAAAAGAATATTCTAACAACGATTTTTAGAAAACTTCTTTTAAGGAAAACTTATTCGTAATTCTTCTCATTTGTTCATTCCAGAAGAAAGAACCCAGCGAATGTTCTGCAGTGGAACCATACCTATCCTGGTATGCCATTTGAAAAGCCACAAGCTAGACTGCCGCTCACTACAATAACAGGTAAATCCGTCATCTGACGCGGTAATATTTTTACTCGGCGTCGATTCCTTTATAGAGGATTATTTAGCCTCAGGGAACTGGCTGAACCGAGGACGATGCTACAGATGTGTCACGATGAAACAGCGGCCTGTATGAAACAGGGAAACAGGATGAAACAAATAGAGAAGGCATTTAGAGCTAAATTTCTCAAAACATGTTTTATTCTTAGCATGTAGTAGAACCAATAGACGTGAAATGTGTATTAGGTCACTTGTCATATTCCTATTGTAAAGCATTTTATCTTACTTAGCAAGATTCATTGCATTTTTCAATAACTATTATAAAAAGTATCATATATTAGGCGATGCATAGAGTTAGGACTTTCTTTTTTGATGCATACCACCTATAGCAACCTCGGAAATAATTTTTGAACCAGTTTCCTTAGGAAATATTGGCGATAAAAAATATACAATATTGTAGTGAAGTGTACTTAGCTAATTTCACTGCTAACAACCCGTGTCTTCTCATCAAGAGAACACTGACACGACGATCAGAGAACGGGTAAATAAGCTTTTGTCTCTATCTCTCTAAAATCTTCATTTCTCAAGCAATCAAATGTTTACTAGTAGTACAGTGAAAAAGAAGGAAGTATTGATTGTTGATTGTAAAAATACAAATTCTACGGATCGAGCGTTGATTGTTGTTTACTTATGCTTGATTGATGGTAAATTATTGTTGACCAATTGTATAAAATGTTCCTTGCTTAATAAATATTCTGAGCAAGAATTCTACAGTCTACAATCTACAATATCAGCGAAAAATTCGAGATTTATGAGTGAAGAAAATGAATTCTTCTCGAAGAAGTACTTTAAAAAATGCTGAATGCGCATTCCATGAAGGCTCATTTCAACTACATATTGAAACCCTCACCATACAGGCTATATCTTGCAGTCATACGTTATAGGGAAGTGTTTTCGAATTACAGTTCTTCAGCATAGGAGAACGAGATGCGAAAAAAAAGGGTTTGGAATTCGGTACTGTCTTGAATATGAAGCTTTCGTATCGAAAAGTAGGGAATTTTGGAACAATTAGGCATTCCATTGAGTGAAAATCCTCTTAAAGTCTTTTCAGTTTTTAGGTTGGAAAAGTTCTGGGGCACTTGTAAAAAACTGAAAATTCATGCATTAATTTCAAACGAAAACAATAATAGCTATTCTCCAAAGAAGACGTCATAGTTTTCTATGACTCTTTATCATCTGCCCGCCAAGTTCCGAATCCAGTCAAAGTATCCTCCCGTCGACTTCGAATCAAAGAGTTCTTGACATGCTTTAACTATCAAACGATTCAGATCGGATATCCTATGCGAGGCTTGTCTTCGAGTTTGAGATCTCTGGCATTGAGAAGCGCTGAAACAAGCGTATAGCAGCAGATTTGCCTGTTGTACCTTCCCCTTCAACTACGTTGATCTCATTGACTGCAGCTCGCTGTGGAAGACCTCTTCACCAATAATTAATAATAACGGAATAAAACACGAACTTTGATTGCTTCGTTGGACATGACGGAGGCCTGTAACAAGGTCAAAATGAAGACGAATAATATCCAAGCTTCTAGTGGAGAAATCTCACATAAGAAACTGCAGTGTTCCCATAATATGCATCGAGGTTATCACGTTTACTAGATTCGAAATTTAATTTCATGAACCAAAAAACTTGCTGTGAGATTGAAACAGTGTGCTATCTAGTCCACAATAAAAAGTAATCTCATTTTTCATGATAGAGGGGAAAAAAAGCGTTATTGTGAATGATTCACTTCTGGTAAATTTGAAGGGCGGCGAGGCCGAATGGTTGTGATGTGCGTGTCCGCGCGCGTGGGGCTCGATCCCACACTTCAACACTCTCTGGCAGTTAACAAGAAGCGCTTCATGGAACTCTACAGCCAAATCATTCTGGCGATTGCAACGAGACGCGCTCAACCAGCATTCTGCAGCGTTCAAGAAGGAGACCAAAACTGAACTTAATGCTTTAGGTATTGTAATTCACACAGATAATAAAAAGCACTGTGAAGACGGATTCAATGGTGCCAATAAATACGAATTCTTTTGCAAGTATTCTATAACTGCTAGCAAAAATGTCATAAGAATTTCCAAACAAATTTTCATCATCTGTTTTTTTGCAACAAATTGGTGATCCAAGTAAGTTGAATTCAACACAAATGTTGAGCACATCTATTAACTGGCTTGATACAAAGTTGAGGAAAAAGTTCCTTAACAACCGCGAGAAATTCAAGTTTTATGTTTGTTCCACACAGCATCAGTAATTGTAAATTCGTGGGAATATCTAAGAAATATTTCCATAATAAACTCCTACGGCAACGCTAGTTATAGTTAATCAAATTTTAAATTACTCTCTAGATATCAAATGATGCCGACGGGTAAAACTGAGGTGCAAGTTTGATGCCCTGTTGCTTGAAGCCACTACATTTTGATAAGCGAATTCTACGAATGAGATCTGCGGTACCGAAGGTGAAGGAATTGTGAGCCATGTGACTGCTGCAAAGTGGTAGAAACGATTTGAAAATGGAAATCTCAGTAGCAAAGATCACCTCGTTGTAGCATGCCATTGAATGATGGACGATGAAGATCTGGCAGCAGCTTTGGATGCGGGACCGTCAACAAGCACTCGTAAATTGGCAACAGAACTTAGCGCCGATCAAAAGGCGGTCTGAAACTTCTCCAACAACATGACTTTGTCCACAAAGAACCTTGCCAAGATTCTCACGAATTGACTGAAGCTCAAGCCAATTGTCGCGTTAAAGTTTGTCATCAGTGTTGCAGAACTTGTTGAACGATCGATTCTGGAAGCGTATATTGACCTGTAAGCTTATAGATCGTTGACAGACTATTGTGGATAATGACGCTCCTTGTAAAGAATATTTACTGTTGTTTTCACATGAGTTTATGTATAACCTTCGAAATTTTAGCAGATGTTAAGGGACTTTTTCCTCAACCTAATATTACTATTGCCTTTCATTTCAGTAAATCATTGTAGTTCGTTAGTTTTCTACTAGACTGAAGTTTCTAGTTTTACAAAAAAAAATTTCCATTTATATCATTTTCCACTTTCTCTTCAGCTGCTTTCTTCATCGTCCCTCATTAATTTCTAGGATTGTTGTCTTTCTCGTTTAAACATTCACATTCGGCAGTTTTATATCAGGCTCGAAACTATACATAATCTGATAACGAATCTTGAGACTTTCATGAGGTCTGATATGGCACTTATACTGTGCAAGACACGTGTTTCGGCATTTCATCAGTAGCACGGTGCCTTGCAATTCAGCCACATCCTTTGCAATACACTACCTACATATAAAGGCATCGACTCCATTTTATTATACCAGCCACGAGCGGTAGAGTGTTAGTCTCTGCAATGTCGAAGGTATTCATTGCTTGACATATGGTGACTTGAGATAAGTCGGCGTCTATTCCTTTATAAGCAGGGGATATATCCCCTTGGAAGGGATTAGTTGAATCGAAAGGCATTGTGTTACTGATGAGGCTGTAATAGCGAAACACATGTCTGGCGCCGTATACGTGCCAAGTCAGACCTAATGAAAGGCTCAAGATATGTTATCAGATTATGTACTTCTCATTGATCATTCCATTTTCAGAGTATCAAAAAACTATATGTTGTCGTCGATCCTTCATGAATAAATAATATCCCATTGCAGAGTAGTACTGGTTAAATTGACTATAAATGAAGACTGACAACGATTAGAAGGACCTATTTATTATAATATTATTATAGTATATTATATTATTTATTAGGATCTTAGAAGGAAATCCTTAATACCAATACCAAAACAGTGATTATGTTTTAATCTCTAAGGTTATAGTAGGTCTTCCGAAGTCAATATATTTTCAAGCTTTTCAGAGTATTCACTTTCATTTATGATTTTTGCTTTTCAATGAGTATGATTTGTGCAGCTTTTATTTCTCCCGAAATACAATCCACTCTTTTACGTGAGTTTTCCGCTATAATGATATAACAATAATAGCAATATGATCTATAAATAGAGAAAAACAGCCAAATTATTGCGAAACGATTGAGAGTACGGTGCGCTACTTTTTCTTCAAATTACATTTAATTTTACATTTCTATATAAAAATAGATATGAACGAGCAAAGGTGTTCAATTTTTAAGTAACGGGAATTTCATATTTCTCCAGCAAACAAAGCCATTATTTCATTTTGTATCAATGATGAAAAAAGTCATGAGATAACAATACTTCTGCTACCAACATTGAGCAACTTCTGCATAGCAAGTAGTGAATAGCAAGTACATCTATATCTTTCTTTTTATTACTATTACTACTTAATTATTATTATTTTTTATAATGTTCATCACTCTAAAAGACAGGTAATAGAGCAGTGCTATCAGTGACTAAAGGTCATCAATACTGCGCATATCAGCAGTCCTAAGACATTCTCTTTCACTTCCTCAAAATAGACATTTTTATTCTCATTGTAAGTGAAAGTCACGCGATGAGCGCGTGTATGTCACATGAGAATGTGAGGAACACTGAAGGAACAAGCTCGACATTGCTCAATGGATTCCGTTAATTGATCATGATGTCAACGAGCTGATATGACCGATTAAACATGAATGACGTAGGATTGAAAAAAATGTAGAAAATGGATCAATATTGAGGAAAGCGTGACATTTTTAACGCCAAACAATCAAACGACGAGAACGTGTGACCCATTAACACTTTTGAATAACCTGTGAATTCTATGTGTGAAAAAACATTCAAAGTTAACCTTTTGCAGACGATGAGAGTCAATACCTCCTCAAAGTCCTTAAAAGTTCAAAGGCTTTTGACTGAACAGGGTTTTCCCTTAGAATTTTGGTAGTCATTCGAAAATGTAAAACTCGGCGATTTCATCACTATGATTGCTTTCTGAAGGCCTCCTTGGTTCGCTGTAGCAACGAAACTAAAATAATGTTGTGCAATCGGAGTGCACTGTCTGCGCGGCTATGGCCTGTAAATGATTTTTCGTAAGACTATACTAATACATATTTGATAGTACAAATCTCTGCGAATCCGAACCTCCATTTGGTTTCGAAAAAAAAGAAAAAAAGCGCGTGTATGAGCGAAAACATATTTACGTTTTACAATCAGAGTTTCTTTCCACACAAGAGTTATATATGCTCCAAAAGCAGGAAATCTTGTGGAGCATCAAAATAGTGCAAGAATCTAAAAGGTTTTTCGAGACGGAGAAGAAATTAAACATCGAAAATGCCTGTGATATTAATTATGGTGCCATCCAGAGAGTTAAAATTTCCATCGATCCTCTCGTGGCTTGGTGACAAGACTCTTCCACGTTCAAACGTAATCGGAAATCGTTTTAGACATTCTTTTTTGAAATTAATTTGAGTGTTTATTGCGAGGTTTTGTAAACAGTCAATGCTATAAATTCATTTTATTCTACCAGCCGAGATCTATCGACTGAGAAGTGGTGATGGGCAAGTGTGATCATTGTACACTGTACCGTCACCACATAGGGCTCCCTCCTTGCTCCAATGCAGGGCTTAATGTTGGGCGTGGGTCACTGACGAGGAGCGCGGGACCTCCGAAACAACGGTGTAAAGCCCCGGCGTACCAACCTCGCTTAGGCTTTAGACATTCTTTTTGAAAATAATCAGAAATTTTTTTAGAGATTTGCATACAGTGTCAGCAAAGCATAGTGATATGATAGAAAGTGTTTCGAAATTTCAACACAGTAGTAAGCGAGCGGATAGCCCAGTGGTAGTGGCGGCATTTATTACGAGGTTAACCAAATTAGAGAGGCTCTTGTGCGACCCCACTCCTGACTATAATGCCTGATATTCCTGCGATATCTGAAAACTGGTGGCAGATTTGTTTTGGACAAAGTGTGGTCCATTATCGATATGATAACTCCCTACTCGGCTATTTCAAGATTCCACTGAGATACGACATTACCAGTAGTATTTAGCGATTAACCAAGGCGAAAGATCCGCAGGCAGTAGTTGAATTCATGTCTGAAAGTTCCAAGGTTTTACGAGCCGTATGCACGATGTGCACAGCTTGATAAATGAGATGTAGGGTCATGTAGTAATTGAATAACAAATAAATATGCTATTTTATGCAGAAATTGAATGATTTGTTGAAAATGTTGACGACTGACTTGTTGAAAATGGTGACAAAACAAACTAGAAATTGAGCTTTGAAGTAATAATAAGCTCGCATTACTTTTTCGATATTTCATTGACTAAAATTCTATAAATTTGGCTCCATAAGAATTTGAAGATACAACCATTTTTAATAATGACGTCGCTGTACATTGATTTGAATTGGCTGAAAATTGATGGCGACACTGTTAGAATAGGATGCAGGAGTTCAGTAAATGCTTATTAATGGATCAAAAAAGTTATGAGTTAGTTAGCCATCACTTACAACGAATTTAGCATCGAGGTAGTATAAACATGTAATAAAAGTAGACAAATGCTGGTGTAAGTGAGTGTGAGTGTACTGGAGCTAGAACCTCCATAACTTAGTCTTTTCTTACAGAGCTTTTCCAGTTTAATGTAGAATGTCAGAAGATTCAAAATTCTCCTTAGAGTTCCATAAGCAGAAGTTGAATGTCTTTTTCTCTTTTGAATGTCATGTTGTTTCGAAAATCGTCCAATCTCATAGTATGTTGTCATGGTACTTCATAATCGAAGCTAATTAGAGTTCTCTTAATAAATTTGCACCTTCGAAGCAAATTGAATACTTGATATACTTTTATAGATAGAGTCGAAAATTATTTTGAAAAAATCTTCCATTAATAGTTGACGTTCAGCGACGATATGAACGTGTTACAGAAGTCTAAGACGACCAGAAGCTTCGGCTATCAAGCGTCGCTGTTGATACATAGATTATTGTTTACTATCTGCTCTACACATGAGAATCTGAGAATGAAATGTTCAAGCGAAAAAGCGAAAAAGACACGGAAGTTCACCAACGTGGGAGGATATCACGTCGATGACGTTACTCCTACAGAGTAATCAGAACAGTTTGCTTCTATTATGCTTTATTTGTCAGTAACTCTTATCACCACTGAACTGGCCATCACTTGACACGGGTTTTGCGTCTTTTGGAACAAAATAACTGGCGGAGTCAATTAAGTTATTTTCAAAAACTCTCAAGTTTCCAATAAGTTGAGTTCTCATTACTACTTACTAGCACCCAATGAACATCAAAAATATGAATTCTAAAGCATAAATTTCTAGAAACTAATGAGCCAAACAAGGTGAATTGTACACAAATGATGAGCATACTCACTGGTTGAGAATTCTTATGACTGCGAATGACATTCTTTTGAGAAATCACAATATTTCGCTACTTTTCCATTGCACTAGATTTTCTAGTTTACCGAATAACGTTTCGTTTAGAATTCTTTTGTAGTGTCTCACTTCTTCTCTATCTACTATCTTCATTTTTCATCTTCCATCGTAATTTTTGGAAAATTATTTTCTCACCTACTTTCTCATTTTCAGAACATCGAACTGAAAATTTGTCACATCCTTCTCTATGGATAACAAGAAAATCCATGCTAGAGGGGTGGTGAATGTATTAAGTGTAGAAGAAATTGTCCTGATATTCTTAAGAGAACAATCTGAATATCAACACCAGACAGATGACTAGATTTGAGTCTGCAAGGTCTCAACAACTTTTTAAAATCTCTATATCTTTCAAAACTTTTTCTTTAGATTTAGTTTGTTTCGGGTGTTTTCTTAAGAATTTCTTAAGGCCACGCTCAAAATGATATCATGAGATATATTGAATTTCAATACAGTTTTTGATATTTTGACAAATAAGCTTTATTGCATTTTTCTCTCTCATTACAGCTCATTCTATTACGTAAACCCTCCGTTGTTATATTACAGTAAAAACAGCAATAAAATTTCATGAATAGCGGAGAAAAACAGCCAGGTCATTTCCGAACGCACTGAAAGTAAAGCCTCCTACTTTTTTGGTCTTCAAAATGCACTAATTTTACTTTCAGAATGTAATTTCTGCGTAAGGCGTTCGATGCAGGAATCAGAAAATGCTACAGGATCCCGGGTCCTTTTAAAGAGACTGATAATGACGTTGGATATGACCGAGCAAAAGGGCAGAGCTCCTACGTGATGGCGAGTTCTATGTTCCTCCTGCGAGCGAACTCATCAACTCGTTCTGTTCCAATAATGAAAAAAGTCGTGGGATAACAGATTACTGCCACTGCGTTGAGCAACTTTTGCAAATGAGTAGCACGTGCCTCCTTATCTTTCTTTCTAATTACTATCATTATTAGATATTACCATTATTATTTATCTCGATCTCTATTACTCTAAAAATTTGAGTACTAGGTCATTCTTACAGCTGACTAAAGGTCGTCAATTACTGCGCATAGCAGTAGTCCTTAACTGTTTATTTTTCATTCCACAAGTAAAGTTATTTTATTTTCATTGTAAAAGAAATCACACGATGAACGCGTGCATGTCACATGAGAGAGGGAAGACAACCGGGAGAACAAGCATGACGTCGCTCAATGGATTCCATTAATTGATCGTTGTGTAAATGAGGCTGATTTAACCGATTAAACATAATAACGTAGATACAAAGAATGCAGAAAAGGAAACAAGCAGCGAGAAAAAAGTGACATTTCCATCGCCAAACGGTCAAACGTGGAACATGTGACCGTACGAACTCTTAAAACCGTCTACAAACTCGTTCGAAAAACATTCATCAGTTGAGATGTTTATCAATCCTTTCGTAGTTTGGCGTTAGCTCGGTTTAAACAAAATCGGAAGTTTTATTCAACAATATTCACGCATCAGGATGGGCTATAGCTGAGTGGTTGCCATGCTCGTCGCGGAGTAACGTGGGACTGATCCTCACTTTCCAACACTCTTCACCAGTCAGTAGCAAAAGCCACAGTTAGCCTACTCTCAAGACTGCAATAAGACGTGTCCAACTAGTATTCTATGATGTTCAGGAGGAAGAGGAAAACGAATTAAATGCTGTCCTGCGATCTGCACAGTGAAAAAACTGCGAGTCGTATCAAATGAAGTGATAAGAAAGTTAATATTGGCATGGCAGAGAAGTTTTCTCGAAAGCTTAACATAGTGAAAAGGGAACAGATAGCCCAGTAGTAGTGGGCCATTTAGGATAGCCCACTCACTTGGGATTAGTGCCACGTTCCACCTCCTCCGCTGGCCTGTTACGACTATCATTTCTGCGTTAATACTACACTTGTCTTGGACAAGAATCTGTCTACAATCTACGTGATAACGGCAAGCAGTAGTCGAGTTCACGTGCGAAAATTCAAAGAAATTTGTGCTTGGTGGTGGCGAGAAAACATGAAGAATGCAAGACATGCTGGAACTGCTCAGTGGTGATGGATGAGATTTAGGGTCATGAATTAAATGAATAATAGATAGCCTTTGAGAACGTTTTAACCTTTCACGAGGTCTGTTATTATGCCTCGTTGTGGCTTACAAACCGCTGTGACGGATTCGTAATCATCAGTGCCACTGTTTCGCGCCTCATAGAGATAGGGCGACATAGAATAGAACTCTCTGGACAAGATAAATCATATCTGCCTGTTTCGAGGTTTCGAGAACAATCAACAGAAAGGTAATTTATATTGTTTGTACCAGCCACAAAACTTTGACTTTAGGCTGGCAGGTATGATTTATTTTGACGAGAATGTACGATACTCCATCGCACCATATGACAAGGGCTCTGATGACGGCAAATCCTCCAAGACGTTCCGTAAACCACAGCGAAATGTGATGTAATAAGCTCGAGAAAGGCAAACAGTATCAGATACTCTGTTTTTCGAGGTTGGAAAACAGTCTATTAAATTGGCAATGAAAATGAATAATAAATCTACGTATATTGTAATTGATTTGCCGCGTAGAAAATGTCAGCGAATTAAATCAAAGTATTATGCTTCGAACGCAATTGTGCTTGATTTTTCTCGTTCGGTATTTCATTAACAAAATTCGGCCATTTGGAATTTTGCAGAAACTATCAATTCATTGGCAACTGTGGCTGTGAAGGCGACGGTGAGCAATAATTCAAAAATAGCTCAATCTTGATGGCTGCACTAATAGAGTAGGACTTTCTAGCAGTTCCAGATAAACTTACAAATAAATCATAATAAATATGATTTAGCTAACTGTTGATTTTTGGCATATGAGACCGTATTAAGATGGATGAAAGCGGACAATAGCTTTCATGTCAACATTTCCAATCGACTATTTCAATTAGTTTTCATGTCAACAAGAGTGAAATAGTAGTGCAAGCATTTTCATATAGTTAGTCATTTCAATCGTACCCTTTAAGTGCATCACTATTGACGGAAAGATTTTCAATAAATTCATGGCAAATTTTTTTGAATTGAGCACGAGGTTGTTATAATACGGATTATTCAGTCAGCTGATATTTCGGTTGAGAGTAAATTGTATTATGAACAACCTCCCACGTGTTCGACTCATTAATTAAGACATTAAATATCGAAAGGTGCTGAGCTAGCAAAGAGTTGGTCTTGGGAATTGCCATATTCGATTACATAAATAGGTACCGAATGTCTTTTCCAACAATTTACACATTTTTCGTAGATCGCTCCAAGATTTTTCAAATATAGCATTATGACAGTAGGCAATCAGAGCTTATTTGGAGTTTTCTCATTAAACTTGTCCCTTCTAAGCAAGTAAATACACGATAAACATTCAGACAAGAGTTGTAATTTATTACAAGAAAAACCTTGATTAAGTGTAAGCGTTCGGTAGCCCTACAAGAGTGGTTTCTAGAAGAGGGGGAGGGGTGGAAGCCTTGAGCGGCTAGAAGCCTGAGCTATCAGAAGCTGTCAATACATAGATAATTGTTTTGCCGTCTGCTGTACACATGAGCATATGGTTGTATGTCTTGAATTGCTGAATAAGCACTCAGAGTACATTAAGTCAACATGTTAACCTATAATAAAATTGGTTTGCATTCTGAAAAATTTGAATAAATCATTGGAAATAAAATCACAATACAAGATGATACCGAAAAACGAAACAAAAGAAAACGAACTAGGGTACTACCTTTCCCCTATTCTTCACAGATTTATAAAAAAAAACTATGTAATGGCTAGAAATATGTTTACAAGAGGAGAGGAAAGGAAGGCATGTGTTGAAACATAGCAATAAAAACTTAGTCATTTTCAGTGGCTACGAAATGCGACTCGCTTGGGTAAAATCAAAAGGTGAAAGAATGCTTTGAAACGACCAGTAATTGAAACCAAAATAAAATCCTTCTCAGAGTACTCGTCATATCATAGAAATAGTAATGCTATAAAGAACTACACAAAAAAGAAATGGCCCTGAAAGTCCTGTATCAGTTATCGAACTACTACCTAGCATCCTAAACCGTCAGCTAGCCCGCCACCACCCCTGTGATCATTTGTGCACTTCTGAAAATTGCATATTCATCCCTAACGGCAAAACGCAACTAAACGACTTCGGGCATTGTTCTACCCAATATTAAGTAAGCTATGCGGAAAAGAATCTATTGGTGAAATGGGTAGACATTTTTTTTGCCCACATGAGAACACCTAGATGGTAAACCTAATTGTCAACAAGGCACTCGTCATAGTATATGTATATAGGGCACAAAGGCATAATGGCACGCACGAGTCAAAGTCAAAAACATCAGTGCGTAAAACCTCTAAAGTGTTCTGGATAATTACCAGATATTTTCATTAGTGAAGCGAAATGACGAATGCGTCAATAGCACGCGTGACGTAGAACGCTTTTTCTTTCTCATCTTCTGATCTAGAGGCGGGTTTGGACGTCATCCCACGCGAAAACCATAGATAGTCTTACATCTTGCAAAACGTTGAATTATCAAAGAAGATGAAATTCGTCTAGTCTCTGTTGAAAGAGATGTTACCAAATCGTCAGCGATCTAACAACAATAACCACAACAATAACGTATAATGATTTTCCCGTCAGCTGAAGAAGGGCAGTCCTTAAAGTCTACTTAAAACGTCATGTGTACTAAAAGGAATAACAATATTCACAACAACATGGACAACGAGAAATACTGATCTATGGAATGCTGTACGAAAGGTCGACATGAGTGTGAACACAACGAAAGATTTTCCTTCATGTCGGATATTGCTACAAAACATCGAGCTTCTTGGTAATCTTACTTTCTTACGCCCACCTAATAGATTCCGAAAGAATGACCAAGTCTCTTAACTAGCTATGTAAGTAGATTCATCTTTGTTGACACAAAGGCTTCCACACACTTTTCCTTCTCTAACTATAGCCTTCTCCTTCACTTTGTTTTTCATCCGATCACTAATTATTTCCGCTTTTTCTAGGAAGTTCCGATACATCGATTGAGTCACCAAATTCGCTGTGAACGCCACTGATCGGCGACCGGTTACTAATCTTATAGTGACCGTGAGAGTGTAGTGCATGTGATAAATAGATATGACATCATACAACCATGTTTGATGTCACTGCTGTATAAATACACTCATTATCCACGTGGACTGCATAAGTAATCACACGCAAATGGAAAGAAAAATCGTTAAATGAGATGGCAAGCTGTTTTACACCTCGAAATGACATCACGAAATGTAACAATGATTAATCTTTCCATGGATGTGTTGTTTAGTTTATTAGATTTCATTTGCAACGGCAAATAGCATATATGTCCTGCACAATGATTTTCGTTCGACTACCAATTGATCAAGCTAGAGCTATTACTCTCCAGACAAGTTTTGTAAGAATTTGTCAACTATATAGAGGTAAAAAGATCACGTGCGGCTTACTCCGGATTGAATGACTGGTAGTTCAATGAGAGCTACCGCGAAATCAGTGGAATTCACTCGATATGCTGACCACGGTAAATTTCTTCTTTCACTTGGGGCTCGTCTACTGATCGTCAATAAGGTTATTACTTACTTACTTTGATACTTGAACGGTCCGTCTTCACTAATTGTGCGGACCCCAGCACAAAATCCATTCGTCTTTCTGCTGCGCGACAGTTGTCCATGACGGTGGTCTTATTCGAGCGTGGCGGCTGCTGCGAGTGTCATACCGCGATCTAAAAAAAATAGGGGTCACGAACATGGGATAGGCTCCGAATATCCGAGCTAACGCAAGCAGGGCCAAATGTTGGTGTGCGCCGACTGAACCTTGAACGACATCGTTCAAGCGCTCTGCTGAGTTTTGTTCGTAGCAGGTCTTAGACGCTGGTCGGAAGTTCAGCCTCACGTCTCAGCTGCATAGCGCGTGGCGCTGGGAGGACCGCTGAAATCAGAGGCTCGAAAAGGTAAGCACGGAGTTTTGGGTCCGTTAGCTGGTCGGCGGCTTCTCTGAGAGGCCCGAATGCGGCCCATTCTGCTTTCCTCCTTCTATCTAGTTCCTCCTTCATATTGTTTTCCATGTTCAGTGATCCACCCAAGGTTAAATATGTGAGGTTTTTCTGGAATTAGAGACTCATCCATTTAGACTTGATCACCATTGCACCATGGGTTCTTCATGAACTGGGTCTTCTTCCTGTTAATACGTAATCCGATCTTCTTTCTCTCTTTGTTTAGTTCCTTTAGCAACGTCTCTGCATCGTTGGTACTTTTTGAGAAGATGACGTTGTCGGCTACAAAACGAAAATGTGACAAGAATTTTCCATCAACACGAATGCCATTCTCGTCCCAATAGAGTGGTTTCATTACCCACTGCAACGCGGCGGTGGACAGCTTTGGTGATATCGCATCACCCTGTCGAACCTCTTCATCAATGAGTACGGTCAGAGGTCGATGAAAAAGCTGCATTTTTGTGGTGCAGTTTCGATAATAATAGTAAAAAACTACATAAATGTGTTGAAGTAGTCGCAAATGTCTTCAAATTGGTTGTCTCACCATGCCATGATTGTGAGTGATGTTGCTGCTCTAGAATGATATTTACTACCTGCGACATGACTGTTGTTTGGAAAAATAGTGTGATAGCTAATTCTTCATTCCTTGGTGTCATCGAGCTGCAAGACAACTACATGACGTAGAGTATTGTGCCCACTAAGAACTTCGATAAACTTAGACTCGTATGCATCTCCTATTGCATCGTTCTACCAGTTGACGGAGGCTTCAATATGCCCGTGAAGCACGTGTGGATTGCCAGTATACTCAACTGACGTTGCAAGTGAAATTATGTAAATCATGAATATCTTTTTCTTTGTCTTCTATCGTATTCTCGAAACTTCGTACATCAGTGGAACTTTACCCCATTGGTCTTAAAACTCGAGTCCTATGTACTCCTATGTACTCGTGAGTTTTTGGTACTTTGAATTTCTATAAGCCTTTCAATGACCGCTCATTCCAGTAGTGTCGAAAAAAGTATATTCGCTTTCGATGTCAGAAATTCACTACTTTTTGTTAACCCTTTTGTACGTATAGCACGTGTTCCCAGATGAAGCAGGTAAAGAAAAGTCTTTCACATTTCTCTAGCTGAGAAACAGTTGCACTGGCCCATTCATAAGAAAAAAGTTCAAAGAGAACGAGGGGATGCTCGCAACAATGGTAAGTTCGAAAAGTGAGCGAGCGTGTGAATTGATATCCAGTTACAAAATTTTTAGATCAATCGCGATTTATACCATTGAAGTTCTAATTATCTTAGCAAGTAGCGCCAGACTTGACTCCACCTGATACTCGAAAAAAGCTTCATTATTCTTTCTTGACCGGTCCAAAAAAGTCTTTTATTTTTGGCTCGTCTTTCGTCTATCCAAGATCGCATATGTCTCACACTTGCTGCCTTCCTTAGTTGTGGCAACTATTTCTAAAACTCCATTCCAGGATTGAATCCTTCTTCTCTGGTAACCGTAGTGACCATGATGAACTAAGAGGCAACTATAGGTTAATATGGCAGTATTTTCTCGGAAAATCGGCAGTCAAATGTCGACTCAATGAGCAGCATCCCAATTAGGGTAACTGATTCTAAATTAATTTTTTCAAATGTCAGGGCTTAGTCGCATTAATCAGCTCCAGAATTACCACAGCAATGTAATGGATTTTCTGAATAAATGATATCTTCTCCAAGGCAGCCGCAGTATCATCTGAGATTGAGCTCTATGTACGTTTTTTCATCCTTCAAATGAGCATCTAAGGCTGACTGAACCAATAAGAAAATACTTTTCCTACGATTGAGCCAGACGTTTTGTTAAATCAGTGGAACACAATACAGCTTTTTTCTATTATTGTGCATTCTGATACAAACTGAATTCACACATTATTAACGCTTACTCTTATTTCCGTGCACTTATGATGCTTTGCTTTTGTACTTACATGATCTTTAGAGAAATGCTAACCCTTTGGAGCCACCGTTGATAGCCAGGCCGCGTCGTGCCATGGCTCGTACGGCAGTTAGCAATGATAATTAGTTAGCATTCACTTCTCGTCAAAAAGTTGATCATGATTGCTCAAAAACATAGAGATAAGGCAAAAATTGTCTCCATCGTTATAAACCAGCAGCGATCGTAGTTGTTATAATCGACCAAAATACGAAATAATGGGGAGGACATAGTGGAGTAATGTGGTGCAGTGAATCAGAAAACGAGGTGTTGTCCGCTTCTCTTGGCCAATGCTCTCTTACAGTGGACGTGGGCTATGCCTTAGCAAAGCTAAGTATAAAGGAAGAATCGACTCGTCAGCATTCGATGATACTAACAAAGAATACACAGTTTTGTGGCAGCCGTCGAAACAATACGCGGTGTTCGTTGTCAGCGATGAGTGCCGGGAATACTGATGAATCAAATCAAATAGAAATAGTGGAATTCACTCAGTGAAATGTCACGATGGTTTGTGTGAGAAAAATGGAAAACTGAGAAATACTTCCATATATTGTACTTCGCTTATACTACAACCTGTCCATGCTCTATGCACCACCACGTCACATTGTATTCGTACTCCGCGGTAAGCAAGGTTAATCGCTTTTTACTCGCTAACGGATAAATTTCTATAAGGTCATATTACTCGTGATTGCCACAGAAATCTTGCTCACTCTGTAATTTTCAGTTTGAATTCAGTAGTAATATATATCCTTTTGAGTAAATGTTCGCCGCAAGTCCTACATACAGGGAACTGCACAGATCTAGATTCGTTGTTTATAAATAAACGTGAAGATTATTTCTCGCTATAACAAACTAGCCTCTATCTTAATTCATCGTGTGGATTACACCAATCCAAACATTTGCTTTATTCTTCGCTTTCATCATTCAAAAAGACCTTCGAATATTTCACGTGCTGCATTGGCTGCTGCTTGTAAAGTTCGACTTCTTCACGAATGTGTTATATTGGAGAATACTGCTTGAGACAATTTTATAGCATTCTCGAAAGTAGCTGAGCTAAGGCGTACCTTAATCAGTACGTTTATAGATTGCAAAAGAGTGCTGGAGAGATGGGATCGAACCAAAGCACTGCTCATCATGTCTCTTATTTGACACCTTACATCACTAGCACTGTCTTTTGCCGCACCCTTAGCTGTTCTTAAAGGGATAAAGGGTAAAGCTCTTGGCGTTGACCAACATCTGAGGGATGCGCCATGCATTCGTCTTCAATTTGTAACTTCGTTTGATGTGATTGAATTCATATCTGGCCTTTACAATGACTCGCGGTGGCCTCCCGCTGCACCAAGCCAGTGATGCTTATCCTCTCAGGCAAGTCTGAGACCAGTCTGGTAGTAATTTACCTACCCGGAGAGCCATGGGTGCGAGATCGAACTAGCAACCTCGTGTGCGACGCAGAGCACCTCTAACCACTGCGCTACATGCTCTCTCAAACTGATCTTATTGAGCTCGTTGAGTGAAATTCATCATAAGACCGAAATTGGGAACTACGTAGGCAGCTAATTCACGTTTTTTACCTATCAAGGTCATTTTGAAGTCTGCTAGATGAGGACGTTTTCAAATCGTTACTTCGAGGGCGGAAACTGAAACGCTGATTGTAAAACTGGCTTGCACCACAGATTGTAGCACGCACGAGAAGCAGGTGATGATCCAGAAAAGAGCCGGTTTGAAATTTATCACTGATTATATTCTTCATTTTTTGGATCTTGATAAACTTTCTAAACGAATTTGCCCTAAAATTTCCTACCAAATCACTTGCTAATGACAACAATATGCTTGAGATTACAACACAGGAAGTAGATAATGGTATAGAGATTACGAAATTGTATTTAGAATAGATATTTCTATCATAAATGATTTTCCTTAACAAAGAACCTAGTATGGCTCCCATAAATTTTTTGAACGGATAGTTGAGTAAATAAAATGATTGAAGATAAATGCAATTGTTCCTGACATCTGACTAATATATTTGATACGAGGTTGATGTTTCGCTTGGTTGCGGTCCTCCAATGACAATGTGGTAGTTTTCCAATAAAATTTACATCACTATCATCGCTGAAGAAGCTTTTTTATCAGCAAAAATTATAATATTATGACCGTTCACATCTCAACAAAAATTCATCTTTGTATACTGTCGCCAATGAACAAAGCGTCGAATAATCAATTACATTACCACTTTGTGCTTCTAAATTCAAGGATTACGTCATGAACTTTTCAGCTTCAGTAAAATGTCAATACATACAAGGCATAGCATTTTCACAGTGATTGTGAATTGGAGAACAATGAACGATTTGTGAAACATATGCTGTGCACTGCACGCGATGCTTCTTCACTGATAACTCTAAACTACTTTATTGATAATTAGCAAATTTTAGTAGCAGGAACTTCTACAGATTTATGGATAAGACTTAGCGCTATCGTTTCGCACATTAACTTTTAGTATCCATTCATCTGCGCTATAAACATACTTCATTCAAGCTATTTTTAACACTGGACAAGAGCAGTGATTTTACGTCCTCTGCGTAGTTTGAGTGCACCCAAGACGATCTACTGCAACCCATCCAATTCCCACACTCACTTCTTTATGAGACACTGATAGAAGCATTTTGTTTGCATACATAGACCTTAT
>JAHQIW010005244.1:0-145654 GCA_019055375.1 Parelaphostrongylus tenuis | reverse complement strand
TATGGTTATACTTTACGCCGCACCATTTAGTTGAAAATAAATTGAGAACTAAACAAGAACCCCGAAACTGAACGTCGATTTCAAGTCGAAAGCGACCACGTGTCATGCGAGACTTTCGGAAACCGTGTTCTCCCAAAAGTGTCAAGCGGGTGCGCTATTGGTTGTTTTCAGCGAGTCTACCAACTTATTCATTAAATCTTCACGTCTTCCTTCGCCAATCTTGCCATTGGTAGAAATTTCAATGATTCCAAGGTAGAATATTTTTTTCAACATGCTCATTTTTGTAATGAATTTTGAGTCTGTGCAATCAGTTGAGTAACTCAACTACGAACTGCTACAATCGTACTCGCCGTCCAACACAATAGCTAAAGGTAGGCGCTTGCTCAGTGTACAAATTTTTTGAAAAGATTATGAACACTTCACCGAAAATATTCTGGCGAAGCATAGGCTTAATCTTGGGTATAACCTTAGGGTCGACGTGTCGCATTGCTTATCTCGGGTGACTATACTGAATGTAGGACAAGCTTCTCACGAAAAATCTCACATCTGCATATAAGACAACTTCTAACACGATAAAGGGAAATATACTTTTGCAAAGAAAAACAGAATTTTTGAATATCATAACGAAGCTATGATTAAGAATTACCTTCTAATTCTCAAAAACAACCTTGGACGCCCGATGTAAACGTTAGTTCTCCCAAAGAAAACATCCTCGTTTTTTCGCTTATACCGGAACGGATGAAGAAGCGACCCCTCTCTGTGTGCAAAGACTTTCCATTGCACTTTTAGTATTGACTCGAATGCTTAAATCTCCGGTCAGTGGGTTAGGCAGCCATTTTTTGAAAATGTCCTTTTATAACGCTTCAGTGAAAGTAAATTATATGTGTTTTGCACACGCGTTTTCCTTGCAGAATAAAGTATTCATTTAGACTATCAATAATCATTCGATGGCGTAAATTCGGTAAATCCAACAGTGTGCTTAATTTTCGGAAAGTCCTTTTCACTGCAGTGTACAGGAAAACTGAGACTGATTCACATACGCGGGCATTTCTTCTCCTGCTAACCACGGAATTGGGTAAGCAGGCAGGGAGGATTGCCCAAGGCTTCAACACGGTGATCGATCGATGGTACCTAGGAAGCTCACATGTGGTGTGCGATTTTTGTTATCCTATTAGAAATTGTTCTCGGCTCTTGAAAGAAACTACAGATAAAACTTAGGACTCTGATACTACAAGATTTCCTCTACACGATCATATGCTTTTCGTGCTTCCAGCGAAGTAATAATGGAAATGTGCGACCGATCAAAACATTATTCATTTTGATGCTACTGGCGTTATTAAAGGTTTCAAAAAAGAGCACATAGCGCAGTGACCAGAGATTTGAGATTTCAAATGAATATTAACGCTTTAAAGAAGATTTCTTGTCCAGCGAAAGCGGTCATTTCTTCATTTGTTCCCGGCTAACCAAAAATAACCATAGCCTCTACAGTGTTGTGCCAATGTGTGCATGAGTTTCCGTGAAAATTTTTGGCGAATAGAGTAAAAGAGAAATGGCTTATTAAGGATAGAATGTAGTGGATTTCATTGCCTGGTTTTGGATATAACCCATATGTACGAAAGCAAACAGCTTACTGCATATTTGCGAGACTATTAAATTTTTAAAAAGTGGTCATTTGTGCAAAACATATCAGTGTAAAGGCAACAGGGTACTACTTAAAAAATGGTCAGTTTTTGATCAGTTTGATTGAAAGCGATTCAATGGATGGAACAGTGAATGAGATCATCGTGCTGGGTTGTAGTGAGCTAGTGAAAGACACGCCACTATAGATAGCAGCCACAGCAATTCCTTCCCAAGCGAATTGCATTTGAAATATTTTTTTTTCGTCGATACAAATAGAATTTCATGTGTGAGATATGAATCTCACAAATAAGGAAAACTTTTGTGATGATTGTTCGCTAAAGAATCGTGTAAAATAGTCAGTCTCCTCGTAGACCATAAGCTAAAAAGCTCTTGACGTTGACTTCGACTTCTTCACCATGCAACGTTTGAGGTGACTGGTTGCACACTGAGCTTATGCAACAACTCGTGGTGACTTACAGCCAGTGTTGCTATTTTTCCAGACAAGTTCTGTGTCAAATCACCAACACCAAAGGGTTGAAAGCTTGACGAGCCTTGGGCACGGGATCGGAACATTGACAAAGTATCAGATGGAGGCTACGTTTAACCACAGCGCGACACACACAATAAGATTCGCGGCGCTATTTACAGTATATGATTATGGCAAAAATTTTGGTTCTTTCTTCTTCTCAAGTTTTTTTTAAATTGTGTATTCATTTTCTCATACTCTATTATAAATGTAACACCACTTTTATAAATCTCATACCTTCTTAGACTATAAAGATTCCGACCAATCCAATCAACGGCTATTCCCTCAACACCGTCAACATCGTATTTTTGCAGAGTTTGTGGATATGTTCCAGTCCCATCAAGATTCAGTCTTTCAATTGAATTCGATCCAATATCTGCATAGTAAATACGACGTTCCTGAAAATTTCGCACATTTTTTGAAGTAAAATTTTCACGAGCAGTAACTAGTAATGCTTAACTGAATATAACTTCCTGATATTTTCTTGTCTTCACGATAGTAAGAAATCGACATAAATTTAACTTACAAGCACATCCACGTCGAGTACTGCAGTTTTCTGTAGGTCAGCTTTTTGTAGTTCAAATGATCCACCACTCAGTGAAATGTTCCAGATCGATTGTCCATGAGCGAAAAATAACCACATAGGATCTGCAATAAACGATTTCAAAACTTCTCAGGTTCTCTATATGATACGCATTAGGAATTACCTTTATCGTTGCGAGCACAGGTTTTCTTATCGGTGTTTAAATGGAAGAATGTAGTATCACAGGTGCACTCATAGGTCCCTGGATGATTCACACATTTCTGTGAACAGCGCGGTTCAATTGAAGCGCATTCGTCCACATCTGAATTCGAATGGAGCTGTGAAGCTCGTCAACGAACAAAATAAAAGTGATCAACGAGCAGAAAAACGATTAATACGACCTTTTTTATGTGGCTATTGGACAATGAGCTGCAAACTCTCCCCGATAAAAATACGAAAGGGACAGGCCATCATAATGCGACGACCAATCGTTTCGGTCTCAATTTTCTTTAGTGGTGGTTGGAAACATCAGTGGTCAAAATCAATCGATAATGGCAAAAAATAGTGAAAGCAACTGATAATTGATACCTTTACTCTCTTGACTTTACTCTATTGATACTCTCGACTGTTTGTATAGATCTCGCTCCAAGGAATAACAATCTGATAATCTGATAACATGACGACATGTTTTGAGTCTTATGTGAGATTTGGTACAGCACCCATAAAGTACTAGACAGCTGCTGTTTCCCCTTGATGCTTATCTGTAGTACGGTGCCCTTCACTTCAGCCTATGCTTGCAGAGTGATATATGTCGGGGCATATTGTCACTCGACATGCGGTGGTCTAATAATTCGGCGATTCCTTGATGAGCAGGGGTATAACCCCCTGCAAGGAATCGACTGATCCAAAAGGCACTGTACTACCGATGAGCCTCGAAAGGCGAAACATCTCTCCAGTGCTTAATAAGTGCCATACCAAATTTCACAAAAGACTCAAAACATGTTATCATGTTATCAGATTATCAGACTGATAATTGGCCAGTAATTGAAAACATAATAACGAATTAGTATGAAATCCTAAACGATGCTTGAGCAGTATTGGTAATTCATTTCAAATCATTGAGCAACCATTTATGCCCTCGAAAATTGTTTTCAATCTTCAATTGAACTGAAAGCTGCAAAAGAAGAAAAAAAGCCAACCGATGCACTTTTTTAAGTGGATATCGTAGTAATATCCATCGAGACGACATTTACAATGTCCACGTTTATCGCACTGTTCTAATGGCCATTCTGAAAACCTTGAAAAATTGCCATGTAAAACTCTATTTCATTGTACTTAGACATAATTTCATAGCAATAGACACGTTCTAAAAATTTTCCTTATATTCAGCGACTTCTGGATTTTTGAATTTAAATGATTCAGAGTCCTCTTTATTGATGGGAACAGTGCCCAAAATGATATAAAGAATCAAAATATTTGAGATCTATTGCAAAAATAGAAGCATTTTCAAAACTGACCTTCATTCGGACGCGTTTTGATCGAAGTGGTTTTCAAAACACAATCACTACCATTCCGTTGTGCAAGCAATGAGAGCATTGACATTTCAAGCTGAAAAAATGTGTGTTTGTCTCATCATTACCTTCGTTCAAATGTTATCGTGGTGCTGCACAACCTTACCGGGTACTTTATTGATGTGACAAGCAAAAAGCGGTGGCTATCCAAATGTGGCTAACTTCACATAACCAGAGATAGTTTCTACCCTAGCATGGACCATTCAAGATCCGATCTCATTTTAGGCCTGGAACTGTTCTAACACGACTACCCCCATATTCAAGTGAAATTATGTTTGATTAGCATTTATTAAGATATTCATCAAATGACACTCGAACTCAGAGAAAAATTCAAATAACTCTATGAATAATGATTGGATCCGAAGAAAATGACCTGAATGAAGGAAATGGTGGGATTTGCAGAGCATGTAAAGATGGATCATATAAATGAATTCAGAAAAAGAAACACGAAGGGACCGCTGTGAAATTACTTGGAAATGAATGAGTAAACTGTCTCCATATTTTTTATTGGCTCTCATCAATCCTGAGTGGGTGACGCATATCACGATTATAGAAGGAAATACCGGTCGAACTAGTAGATTTTCCAATAAAATAGAAGTTGAGAAAGTCATAGAGCGAGCTGTGTTTTAAGAAAGTCTAAAGTACCTTTTTAGTAGTTTTTCAGGTACAACTCAGTTAGACGGCTACAAATTTTTAAGCCGATCTCATTCGTTAGACAGGAATTTTTCGTAGAAGTACTAAAAGTCATTCGGAAGGTGAGACTCGAGGCTACAGCTCAAGGTCGCCGGTCTTTCAGAACACACCTTTGCAAGGCTGTAGCATCCAGAATAAAATTCTGCTTCACACTCGCCTTTCGCCTTCATATTTACGACGAGTTATGATTCGCTGGAAGCCACAAATCATATCAACGTGTAGAGAAATTCCGTAGCATCTCATTCAATCGTTTTATCAGGATTTTCTCTCAAATGGAGGAAAATTTCACAATTGAATAACAACATTTCGACTGTCCCGCCTGGCCCCGCTCCTGCCACGCCCTGTTGCGACCTCCGCCTTGTGAAATAGCCTGTAAACAACCTTACCAAGAATGTAAAACTTGATCTTACTTTTTTCGCTTAGCCGTATTTCCAGAAATTAAGCACATTGATAAAATCAGGAAATACGCTATGCTGTAATGACTAATAGTCTAGAAAAAAGCTCTGTCAGGCGAGAATTAAAGCACAAATCAAAATAGGAGATCAAAGATCAAAAAAATCTTTTCAAAAAGCAAACATGTTTTGACTTCTTAGAAGCTTGTGCTATAAAATAAGTGTTAGCACTCTAAAGAAGGAGTTGAGTACAGGGAAATATAGGAGAGGTAAGGGTAAAAACACGTGGTCGTGTAAAACATAATTTTATTCTTAGATTTGCAGCGTTATAAATAGGTGCTTTGACAAACCACCACGTAGGGCTCCAGCCAAATATTGAAGCATTCAAATAATTATTAGCAGTCATGTGAAAAGTTCTTGTGCATCGAATGAGATCGTTTTATAAATTTGTCGGATCTTTTCTACAATCCTATCGCATTTAGGCTTAGGCTTAGGCTAAGGCTTGGGCTTCGGATTAATTCATACTGATTTTGACTTATACGTTCAGATAGTAGAAATAAAGACGTTTAGCAACAGCATTATCTCATGTTTATAGTAAAATATGGCGTTCAAAAATGCGGTAGGATTCTAGAAGAGTATGTTTAGAAATGTGGCGCCAGTTGAGTCCTTCGCTACAAATGTATTTTTCGTTGTTGCAAAACGTTTTTGTAGCTTACCGATAGCTCAAATCAAGTAAATTCCAATGGCTTGTTTAAATTTTCAGATAGCTTATTGTTAGCGCCTCACCGGTCAAAATAAGATTTTGTCTCTCATTCGAAGATTTCTCACTGCACAAAAGTTTTGTTGTAATGGACTTCTTGTCGTTGGATAAAGAAAATATTTCCAATTATAGTGGTATATTTGGCTTCCGGAAAGGACTTCTTCGAGCTTTGTAACGTCCGAAAGAACGTTGGGTTCCACACTCAGTGGTCACTTCTAGTCGTCTAGGGTGCGAATTGCAGAGCTCTCAGAAGTTCTTTCTGAAGGGCAAACACATTTTCATAGTCAGAAAGATTTGCTCTATCTAATGGTGAAAATAAAAAGCTTTTATCAGGTAAGGAATTCTAAAGTGTAGAACAAGATCTCATTGTGAGTGTTACGGCGTAGAAACAAGCAGTATGCGGAATAAAATATACCCTTAAAATTCACTTGACTCTAGCTATCAGATGATCATAAATTCGTCCAAAGAGTACGCTTTTACCGAAGGCCTCAAGTGGCGTCGCCATCTCCGTATAACCGAATTGTACCATGTTACTGAACCAACAACTCTAGTAAGCAATTCAAAAAACCAAAATCCATTTTAATTTTACCCCACATCACACAATGTGCGGATTTGAGCGGTTCTTTCATTTGGCCCATTTTCTCGTAATCGTGATTCACAAGCTTTGGATTTGTGGGCCAGCCGCTAATTGAGGACTCCATCTTCTTTATAAATATTGATTTGAAAAGAAAATCCTGAGGCAATTGTGCATTTGAAAATTTTTGCATGAAATTTGGATAAAAACAAAAATAACTACTTTCAAAATGAAAATCATCGTTTCTCACGGCTTTCTGCCATCGGTCCGCCATGGTTCCAATCTGGTCGATCTCTTAACTTCGTTGATTTCAGACTGCGGCTTGCTGTGAAAGACTTCTTTTCCAATAATGCCGCAGTAAAACAAGCTCGACTGTATCGTTAGACATGACGAAGGGTTGTAACAAAGTGAAAGTAAAGAAGAATGATATCTAGGCTTTTAGTGGGAAGATCACACATTAGAAACTGTAATATTCTCATGATATGAGTGCGAGTTATCTCATGCTTATTTCTTTCAAACCGTAGTATAAATGAATGCTAATTGAACTGATTCCACCTGAGATTCCTAGAATACCCCTGCTGAGTGTTTTCACAATAAAGGTTTTCCTAAATGAGTTCAATATCAACATGGCAACTTCGGAGACAATGAAAGGTTCAACCACTTAACCAATCAGTTGGCTCCATGGGAATTCCAGCTATCAATCAAACGTTTATTATTGTACAGTATATCTAAAAGATGTACCAGTAGCATTTTCTGATTGCTGGCATTGAACTCTATCTTAAAATGCTCTCATCTTTCCTGAAACGTTTGAAAGCGCCCAGAATTTCATGCGCTTCCCATTCCATTTTCTAGATATGTCCTGAAACTGGGAGAGTCAACCCAGATCAGTATTCAGTTTTCCTATTTATTTTTACAGTTGTTCGAATCTTACTTCGTTTTACTTGTCACATCGTTTCATTGATATTCATAATTTTTTGTAAAAGAAAATACCTTGACCGCCTCCTTGCATGTCTTATATTCGCTTTCCAAAAAACAATCCACATACGTTTGAATAATTAAACAATCATACGACGATGACGAGACCTTACCGAGAACCGAAGCACCTGGAAATTCTATGAGACATTTCCTCATTGATTAGTAAGCCCCGAAAAACTTCAACAATGTGCGATTCTCCTAGGAGTAAACACTTCGACAGATTGTTTATCTCGCGAAACGTATAGCCACCCGACACCGCTTTGAGCGTGAACATTCAAATACACACATACGCACACCAGTACACTTGCACATTACATATTCAGGCTTACGCACACTTGGTCATGTAGGTATCACCTGTATCACCTGTCGTCCCGTTGATCGTCGAGTGACTCGAGCGGGTACCAGCAACTCTTCCATTTTTCCCTATCGCGTGCAACAGTAGCCCAGTGGGTCCTCCTCGCTCTAGGAATTCGCTGAGCATCATATCTTTCTTCCATCGCTTTCGTGAAAAAATCGGACCAACGGGTCAGTGGTCTTCCTTTAGAGCGCTTGACATCCCGAGGAATCCAGTCGGTAACGGCTCTCGTCCATCGCTTGTCGTTGAAGCGCATCACGTGTCCGGCCCACCTTATTTTCGATATCCTGGCGTGTAGAACGGCGTCTCTGATTTTCGATCGTTGACGTAGGTCGGAACTTCGGATCCTTTCTCTCATTTGCGAAATACGGGATACTCCTAGCATCGACTTTTCGACTGCGCGTTCGATAACTCCAAGTGGTCTTTCATCCTGCTTACGTAGCGACCACGTTTCTGCTGCATACGTTAGGGCAGGGATAATCGTCGAGTCGAAAAGGTGGGCACGGAGTCGGATGTTCTTTGTCCTCTTCACTACATCTTCGATGCTCTTAAACGTTCCCCAAGCCGCTCGTTTCCTCCTGCTGAACTCTGGGGCTAGGTCGTTCATCATGTTGATTTCACGACCTAGATAGATGTAACTGGAGCATTCGGAAATTGTCGTTCCGTTGAGCATTAGAATGGGGCATAAGAAACCCATCCGTTCCTCATGAACACTGTTTGCGTTAGATTCCGTTGGTCATGTAGGTACAGTTATATATATATATATATATATATATATATATTATACATAAATTCATACATACACACATATATATGTACATATATACATACATACATACATACATACATACATACATACATAAAATACATACATACACACATGTATACATGTATGCATACATACATACATACATACATACATACATACACACATACATACATACATGCATACATACATACATACATAAAAACATACATACATACATACATACATACATACATACATACATACATACATACATACATACATACATACATACATACATACATACATACATACATACATACATACATACATACATACATACGTACATACATACATACGCTCATGCATACATACATACATAAATACATACATACATACATACATACATACATACATACATACATACATACATACGCTCATGCATACATACATACATACATATATACATACATAAGAATATGCACACACACACACGCACACGTACCACAGGCACACTACATACGCACACACACATACATATGCACACACACATAAGGCACACCGACATTTACAAACCAGTAAACGAGCATTTGCTTCTAACTACTTCTTATTTGGATGTCTGACGACTCACGGTTTTGAGGTGGAGATATCAAAGATTATTATTTTCTCAAGTCTTTGAAACTGGTACATGCTTTCTAGGTTGTTCGTAATAATTTCTAGAAGCAAATTTTCTGTTTGTTTTTGAAAAATTATTGAAATTTAAAATTTCACCGCTCAACAATTAGCGGTATACTAAACCTAACAACATATTGGATTTGATATGACTAAGATATCTACTTGATAGTGCTGAATCCAGGAAGGTTCAGGAAGACTATTCTTTTCCACGTCGTTAGGAAATTATCAATGTGCAGGATGGTCAACATTTTCATCGAACACGATGAGTTCTTGAATAGATTGGGCAAATGCGATAGCCGTGTGAATCCAGGGATTTTCGTCACAACAGTGGAAGTTCAAATTTCACCAATCATAAATTAATGAAACTAGGCAGGTAATGATTGTCATTCGGAAATGCACTTTGAAGTTGATATTATTTCTCAATAACTTCACCAGAAATGTTGGAAAACAACGAACATTCCGATACTTGACAATCCGCTACTCTCTTTATTTTGCTACTAAAAGATTTTGATCGGGCCATGCACCTTGATAAAATGGGTGTTGACCGATTCCGACAGGAAGTCTAGACGAGTACATTCACGACTAAATCTAATAACGACAATTTTTCTAAGAAACTGATGGAGTGAAGTGGATGCTGCCCGATGGTCCATCAACGTCTTCGTTAGGTACGCGAAGTTAACTTAGTCGACGATCAAGAAGAGCCAAGGTTGAGTAGAACAATGCGAAATCACGCCACAAGATCGTCGAGTAAGAAAAGGCGGAGATCATTTTGTGTGGCGTTCACCAATCCGTCTTTTCCATTGAATCGACTGTTTTTAAAACCTCGTTATAAACATTCAAAATCAAATAAAAAAGAATGTTTATAGCCTAAAACGAGGTTGTACGTCAGGGCCATACTCCGGTGTTTCGGAGGCTCGTCCTCCTCGTCAGTGACCCTCGCCCCACATTAAGCCCTGCATTGTATCAAGGAGGGAGGTGTATGTGATAAGTGGTGATGGCATAGTGTACAATGACACTGGTCCATCACCATCAGTCGATGTTTCGGCTGGTAGACCAAAACTAATCCATTGAATCAACTGTTTCTAAAACCTAGTCATAAACATTCAAAATCAAATAAAAAAAGAATGTTTTTAGCCTAAAACGAGGTTGGTACGCCAGGGCCATACACCGCTGTCTCGGAGGCTCGTCCTCCTCGTCAGTGACCCCCGCCCCACATTAAGTCTGCATTGTAGCAAGGAGGGAGGCGTATGTGGTAAGTGGTGATGGCATAGTGTACAATGACACTGGTCCATCACCATCAGTCGATGTTTCGGCTGGTAGACCAAAACTAATCCATTGAATCGATTGTTTCTAAAACCTCGTTATAAACATTCAAAATCAAATCCAAAAAGAGAAGGGGGTCACTGACGAGGAGGACGAGCCTCCGAAACACCGGTGTATGGCCCTGGCGTACCAACCTCGTTTTAGGCTAAAAATATCTGTCTTTTCTTCACGGAAACTTCAGCAACACCGACGTCATGCAAAAAATAGGATGAAGTGTAAATACCCAATAACACTGCTGTTTAGCTTCCAACAGTGCTGGTCGGTTAGACAGAAAATTTCAAATGATTCATGGCCAAGCGCTCCATAAATCATAACCATGGCTGAACACCTTGAAATTCCGTAGAAACAACAATTACTTTAGCGGGTGAGCCATCAGACTCACTCATGAAGAAGTAACGGTAAAACTCCCACTAATTTCGTCCTTCTTAAGTGAGTAGTTTCAATACCTACAATAAAGAGGAGATTCTAATGCTTAAATACTTTACTAATAGGAAGAACATTGCGCAATCAAAAAAACTGGTTGATTAATAACTTCTGAAAAATACTCGTTGTAACAGACCTCTAACAAAAGAATTAAATCTCGTGAAAGCATTCCACATAAACTGATTAAACTATACCTTTGCCGTGTAAAATAGCACAGATATAAATTGATCACTGATGCAGACTACACCTACCAGAATTCTCATCACGAAGAGCATTCGTCCGATTCACAAAGCATTCTCTAAGTTTCAAATCTCTGAAATAACAGTCTTCGATGACAAATGTGAACAAAGAAACGGTCTTCATCACTTATTTTGCACTCAAAGACTTCTCTTTGTACAGAATCGTACAACGTCATACCGGTGTCGAGTTTACTACGGTATTACTTTATTAGGTCAGAAATCACCTTTCAATCTGAGACAAGCAGACCAGCTCCTCTCTTACAAGGCTCAAAAAACTCTCTTCACACATTCCTTCGTATATTCGTTCCACGTTTGGAGCTCGTGATCTCCTGAAATTATCTTCAATATCGGAGATTGAACACTTTTTTCATAACTTCTGATAACTTTTCTGCATTTAGAACATTTGAAAGTTAAATAACACCATAAATATGATTTTGAGTGGTCATACTTTACTACCTCTACTTCTCTAACAGGAACGCTAGCGTACTTTCTAACCACGAGAAAACGCTGTTTTTCTCCACACTTGGAATTTCTAGCAAAAGGATAAATAAGACAATATTCTACATCCACCTGCTTTGAGGAATTCACTGCACATTCAATTTATAGCATCGTAGAAGCTTTTCTATTCGAAATCATATATCCTTTCATCTGTGCAGATTTCAAAGCTTTTGCTATTTTAATTATCTTCTCGTATTCAATATCCACTGATGTCTTTGAACTTTTCATGTGTGAATTGGGTACTTTTAAAGATTGTTTCTATCTTCATGGATCATGAAGGATGCGGGTTGACTCAATTTCCGCTAGTTCAAAAATATTTGTGATAGAGAATTCCTTATCCTTAAGATATTCGATACGTGTCTTATACAGTGACCTGCAGTGGATCATACATTAATACAGTTTATTTTCCCAGACAAGCCTTACGTCAATTTGTCCACGTTGGAGGATGGTACTTGATATACCCGGAGCGCGGGTTTGAACCAGTGATCCATCCAATGTGCATTGTAGAAAATCCCTAACAACGCCCTATCATCGAAAAAGAACTGGAAGAAGGATAGCCTGCTTAATTTTCTCACAGAACATCGTCTATTGTTCATTCTTTTTCCATACCTAATAGACTGTTTCGTATTTCATCCATTATATCATCAATAATTACAAAAAATTGTCAATGGCTCAAAAATCCTATTCCACCCCATACAATCGGTTTACGTCCACCAGTCGGAATCATTAAGGGTCTCTCGTAAAAAATAAAGCTGCTCAGTGCAGATCAGAGGGGCCGTGGCCGAATGGTTGTGATGTTGGGTTACGGCGCGCGTGGAACCGAGCTCCACCGCCGCTTCTCTTCTTTAGTTAACAACAGCGTCCCATGGAACGCCACAGCAATGTTATCCTCGAGAATGCAAGGAGACTTGCTCAACCAGTTTTCCACGCAGTTCGAGAAGAAGACGAAAAACGAGTCGAACGTTAGAAGTACTGGGGTCCGCATAGCGAAAAAAAGCACTGTGGTGACGTATCAAATGAAGTGCTAAATTGCTAGAAAGTGCAAATCAAATATGCCTACTATAAATCAAGAGTGAACGAGCGGTAGGAGAACACCTGCAATCAGGATGTACGCCTATAGTACAGCGTTTATACTCTCTGAAGCGAATGCACAGCCGGTCAATATCACTGAGTGGTGGATGCAGAACGTAACGGTCTGCATTTGCATACTCCACAAGTGTGCTGACACACTGCAGTGAGATGGCCTCTTCAAAAAGATCGCATTGCACCGGAGCAGTTTTCGGCAAGCAACCTGAAAAGAATCAGCTACTTGTAATCTTTTCTTAATTATCAAATCATGAGCAATTTTCTTCTGCGTACGAATTTTCTGGGAATATTTCGAACTCTCAGATCAGTCCCGTTGACGGGCGACTGTTGTTAGCACCTATGAACTCCAAACAGGACTATGATGAAGGCAGAGAGAGAACCTTCACCGTACAGTGGGTGAAACGTAAGCCCCAGAAAGGTTACAAACTCACGGTTGCAAAGTCCACCAGAGGTTTTGAGAGTTTTGCCATATCTTAGTGTTCTTATAGCTGTATTTCAAATCGTACCCTTCTATAAAGAAAGATTAGGCAGTAGCATTGGCCATTATTCACTTGACATCAAGCAAAACTTCTGGACAAAGGTTAGAAATTCTACTAATTAGCATTGCAATTGTTAGAGATCACCAAAAGCTCAAATATATTGCCGTGAAGTCAAAAAATATGATTTTTTTCTCAGACTGTGCGCATTTAGACAAGAACGTATAGTTGTAAATCTATCAAAACGAAAACCCATGTATCTTTCACTGGTTAGCTACCCACTATAGCTCTGAGGTTTTCATAGGTAGCGATCTGAGGGGGTGTAGCCGAAGAAGTTTCCTCAAAGTTGAGGAGTGCCCACGTCAGTTCCACACCAGATATGAGTAAAGCTGCACCATGAAAGAGATAGGCACTGCTCGTACTCGTGGCTTACTTCTGACAAAGTGGTAAAATTGCTACTACGAAGAGTTGTAATCTTCTTCGTTCCATGCGGTGAACTTCTACACTGTGGACTAATGATGACCCCTTGATCATTCGTTTATCTGGGTTACATCTGATATAAATGAAAGCTATGCCTACGACAGTGGTGTATGGTGCAAAACAGAGCAGTGAACGTAGAACTCTCAGACTGCCCGACAAAGTGTTTCTTTGTTGTGTACGAATTGCTTTTGAGTAGAATGCATTCTTTGTCGTGACGTGAGCACTTAACTGATATAACTGTTAGAGAGATATTTCGCATGAGATGAAGTACCACTTCTCTCCAAATTATAAGTGCATGTAGGTCTGGTACGGTATCTCTTAAGCTGGTGGGCTCCACCTACATCTTTAGCCATACTTGTACGAATCAAGCAGTTTTTAAAAAGCTTTTCAATGAGAGTGAAAATTTGCACCGTCGTTCTTAATGTAATCTAGGGGAAGTCAAATCCCCTTGAGATAACTAATAGGACTCAAATTGAGTCCTCTAACTGATGACGGAGATTTCTTAACAATTCCAAGGTTATTGATAGGACTAACTGAGGGATAAGATTATGTTTAAGAACTCTCTTGGAGACTCATAACTCACCTGGGAATAATACGAAAAGAAATACGGCTAACATCTCTTCAGAAAGCTGCAGTCGTGAAAGCACTTTGTTTGAGTATGAGTGCAAGAGGTCAGGTCAACTACCGCCTAGGTACATAATATAGTAGTCGAGCGGATGACACACCGCACCTCCTTTACCTAGCGATACATCTTCGAAACATCGAAATTTCATGGGCACCTGGAAACGTTACATTGTCTTGGTCACCGTACATTATAGAGCGTTACTTCTGGGCTACTACCATGATTAATGTCACGACGAATGATTCAGTGGGCCTTCCACAGCTACAGTTATATACTATAGTACACATGGATAAGCTCGCATCAAACAGCATCAACAAGAAGTTTCAACGAAGGCTAAGAGAATAGACAAATGGAGAGTAGTTCCGGGATATTAGTCGATGTAATAAGCAAGCATTAGATCAGTAACAAGCAACAAAGCGCAGAAATGTCGGTTCATGGATTCTTCCTTGTTGTTGATTTGATTTCTCTGCCATAAGTTAACGGTTCCTGAAATGTCTAGTCGGAGAGAGACCTGCATAAACATTACGCTAGAGTACAAATTTACTGATGTTGAGTCGAATCAGCCAACGTCAAAAGAAACAATAGATAATACAGGCATTACAACTACATGCCTTTCTATTGTTAGGTTTTGCGTTACAAACATAAACATCAAAGAAGCTTCATGCTTATTTCTCTTTGTGAAACCACGTACATTTATGATTTTTGTGTCTTGCAATATCTTGGTGATATCTAAGCCCATTTTTAGTGGAGAACTGCATTATACTGTTTTGCAGAATTTTTCCCAAACCACTCTCGACATAAGTTTTTTTCAAAACGTACAACAATTCATAGTGAGCTAACGTCAGCTAAAATATGGAACTCTTTTGTCATAAGCGGAGACCAAAATTGTATTGCAACCGTGTTTACCTACACGTGGCCGTGAAGAATCTTCTGCGCCATTGCATACGATCACATCAAGAATTTCGCGTGACAGTTGGTATTTTCTTTGCTTTAATCGCAGCACCGGAATTTATTTTATTTTTATCCTCATGAATCATTGTTGTTAGATTTACTTTTTCAACTAAATCTAACGAAAACGATGTTCATGAGGAACGGATGGATTTCGAATGCCCTATTCACGCTCAACGGAACGACAATCTCCGAATGCTCCAGTTACGTCTATCTAGGTCGTGAAATCAACATGATGAACGACCTACCTCCAGAGTTGAGCAAAAGGAAACGAGCGGCTTGGGAACGTTTAAGAGCATCGAGGATGTAGTGAAGAGGACAAAGAACATCCAACTCCTCGTGTCCACTTCCGCGACCACCTTTCGACTCGACGTTTAATTCTGTCCCAACATACGCAGCAGAAGTGGTCGCTGCGTAAGCAGGATGAAAGATCACATGGCGTTATTGAACGCGCAGTCGAAAGGTCGATGCTAGGAGTATCCCGTATCTCGCAAATGTGAGAAAGAATCCGATGTTTCAACCTACGTCAACGATTGAAGATCAAAGACGCCGTTCTACACGCCAGGATATTGAAAATAAGGTGGCCGGGCCTGCGTGATGCGCTTCAACGACAGCCGATTTTCGAATGAAACAAAAATATCAATTCTCACTGTACAACTCTCAAAAACCAGCCTCCATTAGTTATTGATTACTAAACAAATACCTCCTACCCTACCCTCGATACCCGGATTCCTCTGGATATCAAGCGCTCTACAGGAACACCACCAACCCGTTGGTCCGATTTCTTTACAAGAGCTATAAAAGAAAGATATGATGCTAAACAAATCCTCAGAGCGAGGAGAACCCACTGAGCTACTCATGCACGCGATAGGGAGAAATGGAAGTGTTGGTGGGGTGCCCGATCGTGTCACTCAATGATCAACGGACGACAGGTGATACTGGTGACTCATCGTCACAAATTCTAAAAAATTTTCCATTGCTTTTATTTGAATGTATGCTTTGCATCCGTCATCCACAAGAAGTTTTAGACTCTGGCCATGGGCCCAGCTACCCATGAAGATTTTGCCTCCTATGGCCCTCGTTAAATGCTGCTCATGAAAGTTTACATCAGAATTCTGAAAACTGAAACAGCGTTGCTAACTCTTCACCACACATAGCTTCAGGTTTTCTGGATCCAACATCCTCTTCACAGAAAAGTAGAGTAGCATTTCGCCAATTTTGCATGGATAGAAGTTTTGGTTGCTCAGCGAGATGTTGAACTAGACAATAAGTAATAAAATGCGGAATTTTCAACCAAGTCGCTCCACGACTCTTTATTCCGGAAAGAAGAGGAATGTGATTATCGGAAGGAGAAGAAAGTTTGGAACTAAAAATCAAAATTATCCACGATGATGGACAAAATATCATTCAGTCAGACTTTTTTCTTCATAAATAGTTCCACGCATGTTTTCTAAAATGTTTATCATTGTATTATTCCCAAAGGATAAATTATTAAGATCATGGAAGTGCTGAATCCTTAATGATCTGTCATGCATTCGGCTTTACCCAGCATTATATATATAGCGGCTATTTCCGGAATTAGTCTATACCAATTTTGAGTCGGCAGAGGGATGAAAGAGGGACATGCGTGAAACTATTTATGAGGATAAAAGTATGACTGAATGATATTTCGTTCATAATCATGTATAATTTTGATTTTTAGTTCCAAATTTTCTTCGCCTTCCAATTATTACACTCCTCTTCTTTCTGGAATTACTGAGGTCGGGACGCGCGATCGAATTTAAGAGTATATATGCTACTCAAAGTTGAAATGTTCGATAGTAGAATCTATAATGTCGAGCGGAGCACTAGATTCACGTGTCTTACAAAAGTCACACACAAAGCTAAATAATCTCACCAATAACAAATCCATCCTGCCAAGTTTCGTGTGATTCCGAAGGCTGATTTTTCTTAGTCTACAAAGTAATGACAGCAAAACCTAGGGCCAAGCCGGTGATCGAAACCGGGACCTCTCGCACCCAAAGCGAGAATCATACCACTAGACCACTTGGCCGTGGCGCCTAAAACTGGAACACTCTATAAAGAGTCACCGATTTCTCACGATAAATTCGAGAGCCGAGAAATTTCGTTTGATTCCATGCTAAATCCATGTGTTCTACGATCAATATGAAAAGAAACTCACGCATGAAGCTCAAAAATTTTGTAACTAAGAAATGCAGCCCGTACAGTTACATCACATTAACTTCATTTTTGCAAAGAGATGCGTGTGGTATTCAACAAATTCTGGCGACACTTTTAAGTTTCATGACTTGAAGTAGAAAGAGTCACAGACTTTCATAGCAAGTGTTTCCGGACGCTTCCAGAAAATCCATACGTAAGGAAAATTAGCCGCATCGCACGACCAAAGACAAACACTTTCACTTTTGTGGTCAGCCAATCTTTGCGCTCCATGTAATGCCTTGAATCACTTATTTATACTATTTTATTTACACCAGCCGTTGCTACATCCATTAAGTGGTTCCATGCATTATATATATTATTCGTTTCCTTGCGCTGATCCTCCACACATTCGTCAGTTAAATCGAATGCTACTTCAGCTACTGCTTCCGGATACTGTTTCTTTCTAGGACTGTCAGAAAATGCTGGCTGAGACGATTCTCATTACATGTGTGGAGGTAGTCTAGCAAAGTAGGGCGTACTCGAAACGTTCGGTGATTGACTGCGAAAGAGTGTTGCGGGAGGGGATCGAAACAAAATACCGCATCACTAACCATTGCGCTTCCACCTACTGACGAAATCAACCTGTCCTTAGCTCTATAAATGGTCCGCGTAGTGCAATGGTTCAAGATGTCTGGGTATTGCACAAAAAGTCGTTGGAACGATTCCATGCTTTGTGCTGACTAAGCCCATCATCTCTCCCTAAATTTATACAAGGCTTCTCCGGAAGAATAAGAACTTTGACCTGCTATGTTTTACTTTAATTTATTGCTTATTCTTTTTTCATGGTAGAGGACGATGAGAAGGAGTACGAGTGTGACACGGAGTCTCAGTTGGGTTTCGAACCCAAATCATTCGGGCTGAAGGGAGATCATTAATAGCATCAAAACGGTACAACATGGGTGACCTTCTTCCCAAAGCAGAAGCCTCGGTCAGCATGATGAGGAGTATATTGACTCTTTAAGGGTCTTCGATGCTTAACTGAGGATCCAAATTTCGCTCATATCTACGACGGTCGTCCACTGCAAATCTTTGTCTTGGTCGTAGATGCATTTAATCACGTCTACAATGCTCGATCGGACCGATCACATTGCGCATCACTGAGATACTGATCGACGCTGAAACTCTTATCCTTTATTACCTGTAATCTTGTTAGTCACTAAGTGGCTCGATTTTCATCACTAAAGTATTCATAGTTTGAGTTGTATTGAGTTGCTTCTATTTGGATCTAATGCTTAACGCTTCAATTCATTCCAGTGAGAACGAAATTTGCCTTCCTTGCTCTTGATGATAACAAGGGTTTGTCACGCTTGTTATTATGATTTTTACTTCAAGCTTTCTAGGCGAAACTCCTTCTAATGAGAAATGAAGCAATACTTTCGGGCGCTAAACAGGCTCAGTGAAATTTACAGTCATATTCATATTCGCGTAAACTCGGGTTCTAACATCATTCTCAACCAGTCCGGTCAAGCAATCGCATAATTCGCTGCCATCATAGAAATCGCCATTACTATGGGAACGCGACTCAATACCAAATCTCATAGAAGCCGTAGCCATCCACTTATAGACTTCACCTCTATTGATGACGTTTGTAAGACATGAAATAAATACAAGTGTGCTAGAATCCTCAAACCGCTGAAAGCTTGATGATTCACGTACTTGAGTGGTGTTCTTTTCTAACTCATAATATTTCTGTGGTAAACCTCTATTTACCCGTTTAATACCTCATCAGAAACCAGAGTAAAATTTCTCCAATGTTCGTTTGGTACGTGGAGAATTCAGAAACGGGATGATCGATCTGCTTGAAATCTAGGTCTTCGTGGAAATATGACACTTTTTAACTGTTAACATAATAGAAGGATGTAGTTTGTCTAACATATAAATTTAATAGCAGAATGTGATAACATATTGATGGGTCTGAGAATAGATTCAGAGAAACACAGTTCTTAACTCACATTGTGTCTTTTTTTTTGAAATTTTTTCCGAGGTTGATGCATCCCCAAAGTTCATAGATAACGTTTCGAAGAATTCACTTTTCTGAGAGTCTGGACATACTATAACATACCGTATCTAATTATACAATCAATATTACCATAACTAATGAGAATCTAATGCACAAATCAATACGAATATCTAATTATTTCACTAAGTCCAATGCTTGTATGGGAAAAGTAATCGGTGTGCTGATTAGCATGTGACTACTCACAACGTTGACAGCACAACGATGACCTTTCCATGTAAGAGGGTGAACAATGTGTTCCATATAAATGTATGATATCATATATACATATACGTTTATATGATACATACACATATGTACATATATGCATGCACATGCATATATATGTGCATATGCAAGTGCATATATATATGTATATATACATACATAATGTATATATATATGTATATATATAATGTATATATATATATATAATATATTCATATAATTCTTGATGTGCTTTTTGCATTGATTGTCATTAGATATGGGATATATCGACAGATAGGTGAATGCGATATGATATAGTACGTCTGAGCTGAGAAAGGCCAGCTCGCCGAAACACCACTTATCAATTTCAAACATGATATGTAACTTTAGAGAAGTTTTCAAAATCGACATTTCATGGGACTGCTTTGTTTCCCATGCCGTGACTAAAGATAACCGGTTCCTGACTTATTAATCCTCTTGTGCATATAGTATTGTCTTGTGATACCATACTACTTTTCGTACCTTTCGTAGTTCAATGCCCGGTTAGTGGTGGTAATCTTGCATTCTTAAGTGGCCAACTGCTATGTTTGGCAAACCCTTTCATTCTGAGCTACTCAAATATCTCTCACATATTTCGGACACAGCAGTAATGGAATATCACACTCAGATCTATTTCTCAAAAAATTTGAATTCTGACTCTTCAATCTATGAATTTCTGTGGATATTCTTGCTTTCATCATTGATGAGGCGAGCGAGATCGCCAAAACGTACGTAAGTTACTGACATTATTTACCTGAAAAAAGACTATAATTAGCCACTCTGAGTATATAGAAGTTCTAAAACGAGATATGAAAAACAATCGAGTCATGAACAATATCTATATTATAAACGAAAGCCATTTGCCATCGACTGTAAAAAGGCTCAGACGATTGTTCATGTCGTCAGGTCTCAATAAACTGTGCCCCCTCTCTAAGAGATTAGCATGACGACCCTCGTCAGGCGACGATTGTAAAAGCAACTCAAATTTTACTGGAGCTTAGTTTTCAATCATGGTCAAAGGATTATTTAACCGCTCTTATAAAATACCACCGGCCCCAGAAGAAACCTGATAGTGGTAGGAAAAATTTGCACAAATCACCGAAAGCCTATGCTACCAAGTGAGAACGTCTGCTACGACCATTTCAAAACCTCCGCTCCGAGGGAAAGAAAGAAGGGAAAAATGAAACAGGAAAGAAAAACTCAGCATCTTTCATTAGAGTATCAGTGGGATAGAAAGTGCGCCAGGATACCTGTTATTTGTAAGATAAACCTTACAAGTTTCTCACTACATGTTTTTAAATGTGGTTGGAAGTCGGACTCATAGAAAACCTTCATTTGGAACATGTAACATCACCAATGTAGCAATAACAAAAACACTCAAAAACCAAAAGGGAAGGAAAATTTAGTCAATAGCACTTTGTGATTGAGTACTATTTATAAGTAACCCGCCTTCCACTCAGAGATTAAGAGAAGCTAGACAAAGATAATATTAGAAACAGACGTGATTACAAAGCGTACAAGGAAGATTTTCAGAATACAAGCTTAACTCTCAACAAAGGTCCTAGGATGTATTAGTTCAAACAGCATAACGCTGAGTCCATGTACGAGCCGTCTTATTAAACTGGGCACGATTTTCTCGATACTCCTTGCTGATGGAGTCGACCACAGGCTTATCTAAATTAGTCATAAAGGGAAGCTCTTCAGGAGTCTTGTAAGCAGTTTGCAATCAAGACAGTAAGGTTTGTGATCCAAATTTCGTTCGACCCGTGGCACCACACTTTTAATACTAATATGGATAAACCTGGATAGCATCTGTAGAACAAAGACATCAGTGCCGACCTCACTGTTAAAATCGACTTTTTTGACAACCACCTTTTCGTCAAAATATCAGCTGAGACCTAAAATGATATTGCAGAAGCCTTAAGTTTGAAAAAGACTTCAATTGAGCAACTGAGAAGACGGTGGCTTAAAAATATCAAAATGATTAATTGAAACTGTGTATGAAAGAAATCGAGCTCTTATTAAATGTGGACAAATATAGTTGAATTCAAACATCAGAGTTGTCTTTGCTTTACTGCTTCATCGCAATTTCATAATATTCTATTCATACGTCTCAATGTTGAGTGGTAAGAAAACATTCGATCCCATGCGGGAGTTGAACCCGTGTTTGACCTACAGCTGGCGCTCGTGCTACCTCTATATCACCGAGTTCACCATATGTAACTCCTTTTCCTTCGAACAAACTATTGAAGCTATAGGCAAGTAACGTTCAACAGGTTCGGTCATGTGAGCACATCAGCACTAAATCCACTTGAGCTACTGACTTTTTCTATAGGTAAGATTTTGAAAACTGAAATTCTTTCTATTTGACCGCTTTTAACGGTCGTATTATGTCACAGGTAGGTATAAATGTGCAAAATTGATCAATCTCATCTGCTGCTTTTTAACCTCTCTGTAAACATTCAATATAGTCTGATAAGAATATACGCTGCGACACATCTGTCTGCCAGCAAGAATGATGGTAAAACGGGCGTCAGTAGTGCAAAGGGTTAGAGAACGCGCTTACGTCTAGAGTGAAATACGGGTTTGAGTTCCGCCTGACGCAAAAGTTTTGGATATCACTCTCTATATCATTGCATATATCTTTGAAAAGTATTAGTGAAGAAAGAGAGGGGTAGCATAGTGGTGAAGTCGATGGTGCAGTGGTAGCACGAGCTCCAGTTATTGGTGAAGTGCGGGTACAACTACCGCATGGAGCAAATGGTTTTGCATGTTACTCAGAACTCTTAGATGTATAATTGTTATGAAAAAGAAAACATACCTCTCCTTGTGCGCTAACATTGCAATGGTATATTCTTGTTAGAAATTGCATCTGCACATAGAAATAAAATATAGAAAAAAACACTGTGAAGTGGGTATAAACAAGAGGTCAAAACATCACCTTAGGCGGTACATGTGGATAGCATCTTGAAAAATGAATTTTACAAAAAAACGTTCCACCTTCATAAACTGTGCCTGGTGGTCCTTCTATTACCGCCGTCCATAGATAGATATCATCTCTCTGAAGATAGCGATCGGAACGTCGCGTATTTCAAAGTAAAGGTATATACTTACTCGAGGTGACATAAAACAGCTCGGATGAACATTTTTCTTGATCAAGCGTGCCTCGTTGAGTAGTATTTTAACTGCTTCTGGGCGGTAATCCTTGTCTGGATTATGATCTGACTTCAATATGTGCGATATGTGAGCAGATGGTGGTAGCACTCCCATTCTTCGACGCATAACACGCTTTATCTTAAACATTAAAAAAAATTCTGATTATTAAACAACGTACAAAGAGAACAGAATATTTGACTAGTTCGCTTTAACTATACATCCAGTGATACTGAGTCACCTGCAGAACTTTGAACCTCAAAGGGAGCTAAACCCAAGCTCGACCCCTTCCGAGGGTGCAGGAGCTAGCAAAACACCCGCGCTGCTATTGCAGTGGTTAGCAGGCGCTCCTGGAAAGGGTGAGATGTGGGTTCAACTCCCACCCCAAGTTAAAGTTTTGAACGTCACTCAACAATTAGTTGAATATAACACTTGAATTGAAGAATTCATATATTCGATGTAGTATTTGCACCTGAGCGCATGTGGCGCAGTGGTTAGAGGTGCCTTGCGTCGCACACGAGGTCAATGGTTCGATCTCGCGCTCATGGCTCACCAAGCCATCCATCCCTCCGGGGTCGGTAAATTGGTACCAGACAGGTCTACTTGTCTGGGAGGATAAGCAGCACTGACTCGGTTCAGCGGGAGGCCTCCGCGAGTCATTGTAAAGGCCAGATATGCATTCAATCACCTCAAACGAAGTTAAAAATTGAAGTCGAATGCATGGCGCATCCCTCAGGGATTGATCAACGCCGAGAGCTTTATCCTTTATCCTTTATTTGCACCTACAGAAACTATAAAACAGTACCGTGGCTCATGTTCCGGAGACAACGCCGTCTTCTGAAGTATGACACGGGTTGAGTGCTCGTCATACAGTAATCTTATGCGCTACAAAACTCATGCGACGCTCTAGTTCACTCGGTTCCACTTTGGAAGTCATATATCGGTGCTTTCTGGTTTCCAGTAATAAACTTCAACCCTTTGGGAACAACGCACTTTCTGCTTTTTTGATGTTTTAGTGAGCATTCGATGGCTAAAATCTTGCCAATTTTAACGTTTAAGTAACTTACTCAGTTGTACTCATCAAAAGCCTTTTTGATGCGCTGAAGCAGTAAAAATAATCTTATGTTCCACATTCGGAGTTTTTTTTTTGCTGTACAGAGTTCTTTCCTTAGATTATTATGGATTATTAGATAACGGATATCAAGCCAACTCATAGTGTGTGCTTAATGTCTGCAAAGACCCTTATATTACGTTATAGCACGAACAATGGAATTGAGCTTCACCCACACCACGCCTTTCTTGTCGGTCATGGTGTGTAAGTGGCTGTGTATAGATCGCGGGGCTGGCCGATTGCGTAACGCAATTCACGGGCAGGACGCGGCTTTTGTTATTGAATTTAAGGTTCGTTCTTCCCGTCGGAAAAATATCAGATAAGACATATGATTCTAATAACCCAAAACTTCCTCTACACGTTCATATGCTCTTCGTGCATAGGCTTAGGCTGCTTGTCTCAGGCTTGATAGTGGGTTTACTTAGTAAGAAGAATGCAGATGAAAAGCCTAGGATGGAAAGAATAAGGGAACAAAGTTTTTGTCTGAGATGACAAGCGGAAAAACCTAAAAATCTGTGCGAAACGGAAAGAAAACTTCCGGATGAATAGTGAAGATACGCGCGATACCGTGCGCCGCATAGAAACGCAGTTTTATTCCGAATGCTACAGCGCTGTAAGTAGATCTTCTCAAAATACAAGTAGGATCTCAAAACCAACAAGATTTGAGCTATGGATTGATTACTGGAAGTCTAATGAGAAGTCATTGTACAGCGAAAAGGTTCCTTCAGAAAAGGATTACCGATAACAGAAAAGTACCCATATATCTCAAGAAATAATCATCTTGTGGATATTAGAATCAAAGCAGAGCAGCACTGAATATGAGACGTATTCAAAATTCAGCAATAATAATTGTTTAGAATAAATGTCCGTCTAGCAATATACCGAAACACTGAGCATTTACGTAGGGGTCAATCAAGAGTCGGTTGTTTTCGAACAATAAGAAAAAATCTTACGGGAGATGGCGGACGAGAAGAAGTGGAGGATCTAGCTGTCCATGTAGTACCGGATACGTCTGTACGGGTTGTGGATGATGAGGAAGGACTCTCATTAGGTTCAACTGCTGGAATTACTCGGCCGCTGGCGATTCTACCATGCTCAGCGAGACGACCTATAAAGAAAGAAGAACATCCTTGCCGACATTCATCTGGATGTCAGCATAGAACAACTTTAGTCAACAAGGCAAATCTAGTTCAATCCATAATAAGACAATAAAGCGCCAATCGTCAAACGGTCCCTGAGGGATACTCTAGGCATCCAACAGCATCAAGTATCATAGATTTGAAAGACAGATAAGACCTACATAATGATCACGCTAGCAAATAAAATTCAAGTTTCTCGTTTTCAAAACTAGCCCCTTACCAGGTCACCAACACCAAAAAGATGGGAATCTACGTTAGTTCAAGTCACCAGATAGAACCTATGACGACCTGAGAACCGCTTACCACCTTATCACATTGCACCCATGCAACCATTGCAAGCTACAAAAAATTATAAATAATAATTTTGAGCCGACATGTTATGGTATTTTATGAGTAACCTATAGAGCCCGATAAATGTACTTCTGCCTAGACAGCCTCATCAGTCAAGCAGAACCCTTCGCCCTAGTCAATCCTCTCGGAGGTCTCAACAGCTTCTTCATAGAATAGGAGAAGCCGTACGATCAAATGTGCCGCCAAGTGAAATAAATCACTACGTTGGCAGTGTTTTACACTCAAATGCTCTAAGCTGGTATTTTTGAGATACCATACCGTTCGTTTCGAGTGTTCTTTTGAGACCACGCTCGGATTTAAATATATCTAATAACTATTATTTGATCCACATGCCATGTGTCTTTTATGTGTGACTTAAAAAGCCCGATACACCTGTTTCGGCCTTAAAAACCTCATTAGGTCACGTTTTCAAAGATACTCGAAAAGAACGGCAAGTTTTAACCTCTTTTGGAGACTACAGTTCCACGATCACGCTTGAAAGTTAAAGGAAGTTAAGATAATAAAACAGAAGTACTCGCTATATATCCGGGCTCTGAGTTCAACCACTTGAAGTTCATATTACATCCTGCACATTCTCATGAATAAAAAAAGGATCTTCGTAGAACTTCAGCAAAGGAAATGAAAGTTTATACACATACGGCATATTCCGTTTTATTCGTGAACGTATCGGCTTCACTTCAGACTCAAATACTCGCAATGCGCTTATTCTTATGTACCATATGACCTGACCTACAAAATCTGAAAATAAAGGGAAAGGGGCGCGCGTGGCGCATCAGTTAGAAGTGTCCTATCACATACAAACACAAGACATTCCATTGCGCGTCACAGGATCACCAAGCCTTCCATTTTTTCAGGAGTCGGTGAAATTGGTACCAGACTTGTCTGAGAAGAAAGCAGTGCTGGCTTATACATCGGCAAGTCATCGCAAGTCATTGTAATGGCCAGATATGCATTTCTTCACCTTAAACAATGCCAGATAACGACGAATGCATGCGTATCCCTCCAAGATTGATCAACGGCGACAGCTTTCGAAACAAACATCTGTAGGTAATGGGGACATACCTCGCCCAGTTTCAACAACACGCGGCGTCGTAGAGTCGATATATCTCAGGATCGAAGTAATTGCTTGTATGGTATCAGTATTTGAACGAATCAGTGCATAACGAGTAGCGAGCAACTCATCAGATACCGGCATTGTCGGCATGAATGTCCACGCTGTTCTTCTGAAATCATTTGAAAAAAAGGCTACTATTGGACTTCATTCGTTAATCAAGAATTTTTCACAAGAGCTTTAATAATCATTCGAATGCTCAAATCTCTAGCTAGAGCCGTAGGTGTCCGGTTTTTCAAAACATCTTTTTATAACAGTGTAAAATCCGAGGTAAAATTATGTTTAACACAACCACGCATTTTTTTCTTATCTCGCCTATATTTCGCTGGACAAAACTCCTTTCTTTGAATGTTGATACTCTTTCGATAGCACAAGTCTCGAAGAACTGAAAAATATGTTTGCTTTTAGGAAAGCTCTTTTGATAGCGCAGTAGGAGAAAGAAAACATTTTGTTTTATAGCTCGCCGGAAAGAGCTCTTTCTTTAGAATATCAGTAACCGTTCGATAGCATAAGCTTCACTTGTTCCAACGCTGTGCTTATTTCTGGAAAGACAGCTTCACTGCGGTGTAGCAGGGGAAATAACATCAAGTTCCACACATTGGGCGACATGCTCACCGGACAATCTACGGGCTGAGACGGCGCGATTGATGGACTTCTGAAACGGCAGAAATGTGGAGTGCAACTTGTTATTCAATTGCGAGTTTTTTTCTCAGCTCTGAAAGAAACCATCATAGAACGCTTCTTTCAAATACAACGAGATTTCCTCTACGCTGTCGTATGCTTTTCGTGCTTCCAGCGAACTCTACGCGTGGTAGAGACGAAGGCACGCGACTGGTGTGAAACAAAGTTTTATTTTGTATGTTACAGCGTTGTAAAGGTGTTTTTGAAAATGACCACGTAGCGCTGTAGCCAGAGATCTGAGCTTTCGTATGATTTCGAGTGACGGAAACTCTTTTCCAGCACTGAGGTCGAATATTCATTTGTCGCCGTCCAGCAGAAAAGAACCAGAACGATTTGTTAAAACTCATTTATCGCATCCCATTGGTGCGAGAAATTTAAACTCTTATAAGGACGTTCCATGTTTTTTGGCACTAAATCAACAAACATCAAAGTTACCAATCAGAAATAATTGAAAGTACATGATTTTGATATCGTTCAAGTGCGCATTTTCTTGCGAACTACTGACTTGCCAATACTTGCCTTGAGATTGTTTGAACTGTCTTGGGAAGCTTGGAGCACTGATACGGTTGCAGAAAGGATAGCGAGAAAGTGGTTCGTGATGTATCAAAGCTGGAAAGAACAGTCTAGCGGATCAGTCGGGCCCGAGCCGCCCACAGAAAGTCGATCGTCAAGCTGTCCTTGAGATAGCCGACTGGCCGCTTCCCTGGAATATTCCGCTACGCGTTATTCGTGCATGAGTAAGAAGCGAATTTCTTCCCACGAGAACTTCATCTTGAAGCAAGTATTGGCAAGGTCTATACCAAGGTGTTCGCAAGAAAATACGCTATTGAACGGTATTAAAATCATACAAGTTCATGAACCCAATGATGATGTAGAGTGGTGTGCAAAAACGTTTGCGTCAACCGGGATTTGAACCCAGATCCTACTCTTTCCGGGAGCATGTGCTAACCGTTGCACCACCGACGCTCTTTTTGCACTCCACTCTTTCAATTTCAATTAGTTCATACGATTTCAAATAGTTCTGGTAGATGAATTTGATGTTTATTGCTCCTGTGCCACAACTTGTGTAACGACCTAATACCATAAAATGCACCTGAAAAGTTACTAGAATCTCAAAAATAGCTGGTGAGCGAACACAAACGACACGATGATGACGCAAACAAGCATAAAAATCAAGTTGAATGAGCTCTAAAAGGTGCTAAAATAGATTACAAAAAACGTCTCAAAGCTTATAAGATGACATTGTTTGCTTATGACCAGGACCCCAAAATAATCGCCAACTACATATCCAAAAACACTCAGTGATACTTTGAACTTTGAACCCTCCGCGGTACTTGAACCTGCGTTCAACCCATAACGGAGGGCGCATTTTACCACTACACCGCCAGCCGTTGACTATTCAAAAGTGCTAGATTTACTAGGTGTCTATTTTGCACCACACAGAACATAAGCGTCGATTCCTTCATAGAGGAGTATAGCCTCAAGGGATCGACTGAACCAAAGGACCATGCTACTGAGAAGTCCTTGAGGACGAAACAGGCGCCTGCCTAGTATTTAGACTTGACGGACGGCTCAAAACATGACATATAATTATCACAGTACTATCGTTTTGAGCGGGGTCTATCAAAAAAAAGTCGTCGAACAGAGACAGAACATAGTGATCAATTCCAACCACTAAAGTGGAAGCGCTTGACTATGCTCTCAAATAGACCCAGTGATGATGTAGAGTGGTGTGCAAAAACGCTTGTGTCAGCCGGGATTTGAACCCAGATCCTACTTTTTCCGGGAGTACTGCTAGACCGTTGAACCACCGACACTCGTTTCGCACTCACTCTTTCTACGCTACACCGTGTTATCTGTTAACAGCCAACCGTCTACGCTGTGGCGAGGTAGTCATTATCGACATTAAACCTGAAATGCTCTCAAATGATACGGCACATTTCCCTAACAAAAATATATTTCACAAGTCCTCGGAAACACTACCTACTGCTAGAAAATGGTGTAGCGCCTATTTCTAGCCGAAATAAAATACTTTTACTGGTTCAAAATATGTTAGCGTTACTGAGTTCGATGTCGATACCAGCTACCAGGCGAAACCATAGACGGTTGGTTGCTGACAGACTGATGCGATGTGACGTGAAAAAGCGATGGCAGAACGAGTGTCGGTAGTGCAATGGTTAGCACGCATCTCAGAATAGGCTAAGATTTGGGTTCGAATCCAGCCCGACATTCAGAGTTTAGCACATCACTCACCATTATTGGATACTACGCATTTCTTTTTACAAAAATCACAAGAAATCACACGGAGCTACAAAGGCCGAAATTTTCTGTTGTGAATTCTTGAGTAACGAGTACGACTTCCTATTCAAGATTCTTCGAAGAACAAACCAATCTACTGCTCGAAATCAGACGAAGTTTCCCACAGGAGAAACAAGCCACCATTCGAAGGGGGACACACAACACTCCGCAACCCCAGACGGCCAAGTGGTCTAGTGGTATGATTCTCGCTTTGGGTGCGAGAGGTCCCGGTTTCGATCACCGGCTTGGCCCTATGTTTTGCTTTGCTTGTTTCATAGAGCACGCAGCATTATCTGATCGCATTACTCAGGACTGAACGCGATGGATTTCTAGTTGTGAGAATCTTGAGTATCGACAAGACTACCAGGCTCAGCTATTTTGTAAGAAACATGGCTTCAGTGCTTGGAATCAAACAACGATTCCTGATGAAGAAATCGACAGTTTACTTCCAAAGCGATGCTATGATTCTCGCTTTAGGTGAGAAAGGTTCCAGTTTCAATCACCAGCTTGGTCTCAAATTTTTGTTTTGGTTGTTTCCGTATACCATGCAACATTAGCCCTTGGAAAAACAAGAACTAGACCCGATAGGTTTGTACCTAGCTGTAAGAAACCGCTTTTGCTAACTCAATTCTGCCTCTGCAATTGCTTCGTTCTGTTTGATATCAGCCCTGCAAAAGAACTCCTGTAAATACCCGTATTCGTTCCTGATAGTCCAGCTTCAAAGCTGCAGAACCTGATACAAGTCAAATCTCTAGTCCTCAACAATCGAAGGCACCAAATAGGCTCCAGAAGTGTCATATCGTAAATGTATGAGATTGACTACTATGATATCAGACAGGAAAAAAAACGTTAGAATAGCTTTATATTAAAACATGCGGAAATAATTCACAAGATGACAACCATACTGCTACTGACGTGAAATTGAAGCGCACAGCAGTTGACGGCATAAATATGGATGAATTTCGGCGGGTGAGTCTACAGCATGACAAAAAAAAATTGATAAGGAAATCGGAGACAAGTGAAGCTAAAAAATGAATGCGTAACAACTAAAGATATAAAATCTCATTAAACAGTTACATGTCTCGCTCTTGAATAACGTTGAGAATACTGGAAGAAGGTTGTGTACAGAAAATCCGCTGATGGAAGATACATTAGAAAATGACTATAAAAATTTAAGAGGATGTAGCACAACACCAGAAGTTCGCAGCACAGCACTAGAATGTGAGGAAAAGGCGGTCGTCAAGGAAAAAAAGAACATATAGTGTATTGTTCGTAAGCAAAAATATCGAAGATTGACTGAAAGGATGAGCCCCGATAAATGGGAAAACAAAATATCACAACACCTCACATCGTACGCCAACGACAGACACACATCGAGATAGAGTAGTGTCTAATTTCAATAACTATCGAATTGTGTAATTGTAGTGAATTTCCACTTTCCTCACTAATTGGTGTGAAACAATGAAGTAGTTTCTGTACGTATGTCGACAGTGAAGAAGCGAAGTGTGCTTTTTATCTCATCCAAAATAATTTCACTTGCAGCAATTACCCTTCTGTGCCTGTTGTGGCTGGTTCATATCCACTGTACCACTTGGTTCACCGCTAGGTGGACCAATAGGTAGCTTTTTCGCGATCGCCATAAAGATATCATTCACATTCATTGATGTCTGAAGAGAATACCACCGAATTGAGAACTAAAAGAAAAGACAGATTAATATATACAAACCTTTGCTGATGTTTCCATGAAGAGCAAAGCATTATCTTCTGCATAGGCTTGAGCTTCTTCATATTCAACAGTTCTCTAAAATACTGATATTATGCTACTCTAAGGAGACCCTTTTCTTCATGTATAACAATGAACAGTTATACTCCATTTCAAAAATCGTGAAAATATACTCAATGGTAATGAAAATATTCGCCTGAATGGTTTACCGTCTCATTGAGGTGGAAGGTGTTATTGGGTGTCGGACTGCGAAGTACAGCTGGTATCCAACGTCCCAGCATGACCACTTTAACTGAGGGCCCGTTTCCAGTCAAAAGCCCAGCTAAGAGTATACCGTACCACGAATGACCACGGCCTTAGTAGTTATTGGTCGCAAGGTTGCAATCTTCTTCTGATCTAAGAGGCCCGGCCACTACATTAATGTGGTGACGACTGAGGTAGTCCCGACTAGGCATACCTCGGGACTAAAGGGAACGAAACAGTTAGGTTAGCCAGTTTCCCTGTGCTCGGGTCCGCACTATTTTGAATACGGGCCGTTCAAATATCCAAGTAAGCAATGTCCGATTAGAAAACTCCAATAATCAAAGTCATACACAAAGAAGACGCATATATGATATCTTACAGTATTGAAAACCTCCACAGATGCATTCACTTGCAATTGCAAATGGAAGCAACGCTAAAACAAAAGATTATGAAAGGCAAAAAAAAAGCAACCAACCCTATTGGCCATGTCGGCCTTGTTACCCGCTAAAGCCATCACGATATTAGGAGACGCTTGCCTCTGGAGCTCCTTCACCCAATTTTTGGCCTTTTGGAAAGATTCCTTAAATATAAATTGGACGATAAAATGCGAATAAAACATCCCCATCGCATTGCAAGATGCAATAGATTGAACAAAAACTGAATAAATTAATATGCCAAATACATCGGTAAGAAACGAAATTGCTTATACATCTGTATTTAATGTAAGGAACACTTCCCGTACAATTTCAAGTTGTAAAAACACTGGGACAAATAAGAACAGTGTTAAAGAAGTGAGTCAGGTATTAACAAAAACTTGCTTGATTAGTAATGTCATAAACAACTATGGCGGCTTGAGCTCCTCTATAGTACATCGGAGCGAGAGAGTGGTATCGTTCCTGACCTGCAGTATCCCAAATTTCAAACTTCACAGTCGCGTCGTCCAAACATACCTGTCAAAGAGTTAAAATGATAGGAAAATTACGGTTGGAAAAGTTTGAGAAGACGAAAGTGGACCTATGGATCAACGCCAATGGTCACTACACTAAGGAAAAGCTAATGGAAACTACGTAGTTACAGAGATGCAAAGACACATGAAATAAACAATATTCTGTTAAAAACACCAGCGATTCTGACACTACGAAACTGTCTCAGGACTGCTGAATATTAACGGAAACTTTCCATGAAAACGCAGATTGCTGTTGTTTCACAAATCCGCGGCTAATCAATACCACCAAAAAACTTAGTCAGAGCAAATCTTCCAGCTCTAGTTGGCCGCGCAAAACACGTCTGGTCAATTAGGTAAGCAGGATTGAAAACAGCCCTCTTCTTGAGAGCGTTATTCACAATGGAGTGGACGAATAATCAACGTGACAAGAGAAAAAAGCCTACGTACAAAAACTTGAAGACAGCAAATAAGGAATAAAAGAAAAGAACACACCGTTTGTGTTAAAAAAGCAGCTCCAATAGTGGATTCTTGGTACTCATGAAATTGACCTTTGACGAAACGTAGAACGAGCGAAGATTTCCCTGAAGAGAAAGCCGTAACCGTTCCCCTACTTGAATGTAAATCTACAAGACAGAAAAATTCTGTGCAATTTTCTGAATTGCGAAAAATCAATCGTAATTAACATCGCAGCGTAGTCTTGTGGTTTCCAGAAAAAAAAACCAGAATTCTCCTTCTACAGAGGAGAAGCGCGTTCCACCACCTGCATAATGTAGAGCATAAAACCTAAATCAGTGAACACATGCATAACTTATTATTGATGCCTTCTTGACGATATCCTTCACTGATATGTTTGGAAAAAAATAAAAGTTCAGAGCCCTTACCAGACCACATTCCAAGTTGGCTCAAATGATAATGAAAGGATCTATTAAAATTTGAGCGTGGTTTTGATAAAGTACTCGAAATAAAGGTGTAATATGATGAAAATACCAGCGAACGAGTAATCGAGTGCGCAAACACTTTATGTTAAGTGAAAATTTCGCTTAACATAGAGTGTAAAAACGTTCGTCTTCGATGACTCTCTGTAAGGGAGCAGAGCTCCCGAGAGAACTGACTAGAAAAACACCGAAAGACGACGGGTTCTGCCCGACTGACGAGTCTCTAAGGACGAAAAACGTGTATCGGGCTGTACAAGAGCCCTTACCAGACTACATGACAAGTTGGCTCAAATATTAAATAAAGGATCTATCAAAAGTTCAGAGTAAAAAATGAGGAAGCAGATGAACACCAGAGGAGAATAATCAATCTGTGGCCGACGTTTCCAGCAATTCCTTACATGGGAAGGTCACCGATGCGTCCACTATGAACAATAAAAGAACACATTACCAGCACATGTGATCTCTACCCAATTGATCATCACGTGAACAATCCAGTGGAAAACTGATCAAAAGCGTCGAGCGTGTTTAAGATTGATTTTCGTGCTTGACACGACAGAGACGTAGATTTGTTGATTTTCTCTAGTGAAGTAATGGAGGCACTTTGCCGAATGGGTTGCTGACAACCCAATCTTTCCAGGCTCTGAGGAAGCCGAAACCGCCGAAATGTCAGGTTAAGTCAAACTGTATTACACCAGTCTTAAGATTTGCTCTACAAAAAAAAAAGAAGGAACAAAAAAGGACAACTTTATCTAAACTATACATATAAAAAAGCTACTAGGCCAACCGAGTTTGATGTAGTCAGTATATACGTTTAGCACACCAAATTAGTTAAGGGTTCGTTGTTCGTTCATATCGCAGAAAAAGTGGTCGCAATGCGGTGATCTCGGTGGTGTAGTAGCAGCACATGCCCCAGGTAAAGGGGTAACAAGGGTTCAGTTCCTCGCTGAGGGGCAAATTTTTCCGTACCACTCAATCTGCACAGGTCAAAAGAACAGTCAAAAAGGTGTAGATCGCGAGATAGTCGCTATTCACAGAGAGATATAGTGAGAGGCGGCGCGTCTGATTTACGACCACTTGCAAGCACATAGGCATTGTACAATTATAAGCATATTATAATCCTTACATAGAACAAAACACTATGACGGTTGCTAGCAAACTGATAAGATTGTGTCGCACACACAGTGATCACAACGAGCGTTGGTGGCGGAATGGTTAGCACGCGCCAGCGGAAACGTGAAATGCGGGTTTGAATCCCGTCCGACGTTCATAGTTCTGCACATCACCAAACATTATTTGACATATGTATATGCATATCTGTGTGTACATGTACACATGTGTATACTTTAGACACTTCATTGATCCGTCTTTACAATGTTTTTTTGTTTTGCAAATCTCACTACTTCTAGCATTCAGTTCGGTGTTTCGTCCTCTTCTCGAAGACGTCGTGTAGTACTGCGTGGGCGAGTCTCTTGCAATGTCGGAGAGGCCAGTCTGACTGTAGCGTTCCATAAGGCGCTTCGGTTGTCTGCCGAAAAGAGATAGGTGGAGTTCGGCTCCACGCGCCTTGAGGCGAGCATCACAATCACTCGGCCACGGCGCCCACATGCGTATACAGATATACATATGTTTGTACATCAAGAATTCCAACTGACAACACAGACAGATGTAACGACAGAGGGTAAATTGTCGTTAAACAAGAAGAAAAAGAAAAAGACGAAGCGAAAAATCACTGACCAACTGCACTCTCGCCGAGAAGGACGAGTTTGAACTGGCAGGTCTTATTGGCGCCACCAGGACGAGCAGCAGTAGCGGATCGGTTTGCCATACCACTAGAAAAAAAACGTGATCTTACATCCGTTCAGCGCCAAACGAGGACCTGATCCACGCTACGTCGCATGAAACTCGTAAAGTCCCGAAAAAAGCACGAATCAATGGATTCAGGGCCGGTAGTACCGAGCAGTACCGCGATTAGTACTGCCAGATTCACGATAAAGTACTGAAACACCCAGGAAGATCCGCTGACCAAGACGGAACCAACCAGACCAGAAGGATGACACAGAAATCAGGAGCGATTTGGCTGCGTATCGAGGACAAGTCCTGACTTGCCTGCGTATCAACCGGCACAGCTATTGATGATCAGGCAATTCCGTTCCAGACCCACTCTGACGCTTATCTATTTTTGTTTCATCCTAATCTTCGTCTAACTTATTCGAAAAGTTTTATATTTTCTTCGTGAGTCGTCATTTTATTCTTATCCATTCAGAGGCATATTTTGTATTTCTATTGTTTGAATTTTGAATGAGCGCATGTGGCGCAGTGGTTAGAGTTGCTCTGCGTCGCACACGAGGTCAGTGGTTCGATCTCGCGCTCATGGCTACCAAGCCATCCGTCACTCCGGGGTCAGTAAATTGGCACCAGACTGGTCTCAGACTTCTCTGGGAGGATAAGCAGCACCGACTCGGTTCGGCGGGAGGCCACCGCGAGTCACTGTAATGGTCTGATATGCATTCAATCACCTCAAACGAAGCTAGAAATTGAAGACGAATGCATGGCGCATCCCTCAGGGATTGATCAACTCCGAAAGCTTTATCCTTTATCCTTTTATGATTGAATTTTATAGAATAGAACTATGGCGCGAAAACGGACGAATTTGAATGTATATTTTTTGAGTGATTTGCAAGACTTCGTCCCCAGACGGGATTCGAACCAGCATTTAGGTTTTTTTGGGGACGCTTCAAGTCCCGCATAGCGTTTAGAATATTCCATATCACTCACTATTGGCATATGTCTGTACCATCATACCAGCGCCGAAAGCTGTTAAGTAAAAAGAAATTGTGTATATTTCTGTTAGCCGGTTGACTTCCGCGGACCCAAGCTGGACGTGTCCACCAGTGTGAGTTCGTGGAAGTCAAACCACTAAATTAAGCGACTAGCAGGAGGTAGATGAGAATTTATTTCTTCGCCTGACGACTTTTGGACGCATTTCGTCTTCTTCTGAGCTGACTGATCCGAGCTGGTGTTCCACAATCGTTCGCGCTCGTTGTGATCTTCATTGTCGTTCGAGTCGAATTTTCTCTGGAGAGGCACCGCTTCAACGGAAACTCACTCGGCAATGCTTCAGTCATGAAAGACGCTTGTGGAGACAATGATTGTCCGCTGGTAAATCAATAAGAATTAGATTTATTCGGCTAGCGTTTTGACGCTTTTCATCTTCTTCGGATCCGATTATACGAGTCGATTTTCCCCGATCGTTCACCTTCGTTCTCGTCGGAGAAAATCAGACCACAATAAAGACGAAAATCTCTGGATGATCGGCTCGAATCATCGGTTCTGAAGAAAATGAGGGCGTTAAAACCTTAGCCAAAATAAATCAAACTTTTACCAAAATCAACAACCACCCTGTGTAGCAGGAGCACTGCCGGATGAGGCTCTCATTTGAGCGCTACACTTCCGATGAGAATCCGACTCGAACCATATTGAAAGCCACAACGAGGTGGGAGGCCAGTGGGTTGTCCGTTAGGATCGATCTCGGCTGAACAAGAGGAAACACGTCGAAACATGGTCAGCCAAGTCGGAATTTCAGCCGAATAATTTTTTTTTCGATCAATCTCCGGCCATTGGCTTAAGCAGCAAAGCAAATATGATTGATTAATAAGTTTGATGTGGATTTGATATTGGAAGTTCTTAGTTTACCGCTTTACCAGCAGTATTGGGGGCGCCATGGCCGAGTGGTTTTGAAACTCGTCGCGGCGCGCGTGAAGCTGAGCTTCACCCCCCCCCCCCCCCCCCCAACTCCTACAACAGTCAACAAGGACGCCCTATGGAACGCCAGAGCCCGGCTAGCCTTTAGATTACAAGAAACGTGCTCGACCGGTATTCTACGTCATTCAAGAAGAAAACGCAAAACGAATCGAATGCTAGAAGTACTATTCGTAAAAATAAATTAATCAAGAATATTGACAGTGTTGATATGCCTGGTAATTATTTTTTGAGCCACGCATGTCAGTGGTCTATCAAAGAGGGCTGACTTATTTCATCTAATTCGTCAGCCCGCTTTGATAGACCACTGACATGCGTGGCTCAAAAAATAATTGCCACGCATATTGAATTTTGCGCTGTGGTCTTAAGAAAACACTCGAAACGAAAGTATTATGATATTATAGCCACATTTCTAAGAATGTGGAGTGATTACACAAAACTTGAGACATTTTGAGCAGAAGCTGAACTCGTGTCGTAGTCTTTCCAGAGAGGAGAGGGGTGATGAAGTTTTGGATATCACGCAACTATCTTGGATATTTGGTCGTACCTTCATAATATTACTATACGAGCGGTAAAATATAGAGAATTCTTGCAAATTTCTCGTTTCATTGTAGCATTCTTCTTTGAGCCTCCAACATCGTCTGTACTTATAGGAAGGTCAATAATCATAACCCCGTCAGTGGTTATTCAAACCCTTGATAGGAATTTTTGTTGAGATCCCTAAAATCTTTCAATAAGCTTATTTTCTCTGCATTCGCCACTAAATTGCTAGTCACTGCAGAAGGAAGTGATTTAGTCTTTGTATAGAACGCCTACTCGTGTACAATTTTCGGAAAATGACGTCATTTTATACTTACATTGTGAATGCCGATGTTGCACTTCTTCGTCAGTCATCATATTATCTAGTTTTTCAAATTTGATAAAGCACTATTGGAACAGAAAAATACCTATGCGAGAGTCTCGAGGCCTTTGTCCCCTGAGGGTCGGCGTGTACTAGCTGCGTACACGATTGTTTTAAGGCCTTTCTCTCTGAACAGAACTTTGCTCTCACTTGGCTATCATTTAAAAGCTTAAATCTCTGCGATCTCAATAGCCGGTTTGATTTTTGAAAGAGCCATTTTACTGCGTTGTAGCAGTAAAATTCAAATTATGTTTCACACTTAGTTTGCTTTATTTGCTCGGCTGACGCATGTATATGGCCTTCGCCAAATTCTTACTAGTCGTACGATAGCTCAAACCTCGAGGACCTCGAAGCTGCAGTTGTTTTTTGAAGGTTATTATAGAACATTTTAAGAGCGAAAAGAAGGTTATATTTGGCATTCAAAGTTTCTATCGTACAGAAAAGTTATATATGCACGAAAAACGTACGACCATGTAGAGAAAATTATGTAGTATCAGAGCAACACAAGAAACCTGAGGTTTACTCTCCAAATCGAGGAAAAACCTCAATTAAATAACGGAATTCGCGCTCCTCTTGCGATTTGCGCTGTGCGATTGATTGAGTGACGTCCCTAATGGCATAGAAATGATTTTCGACGCAAAAGCAATCGAAGCAAACATGCGATATCAGAGAGCGTCGAGAATCATTTCGAAAAGCTTTCAGATTCTGACATGTGCAGGTATTCATATGTTCCGTTAGCTTTTGATTGAATATGGAAAATTGGATGTGTCCGAGAATCCTAAATATTAAATTTTTGAACGTTGGATAGGAACTGAACCCGCGTCTAAGCCTTTCCAGAGGAAAGTTTTGCACATCACTAAGCATCTTTGAATATCTGCTCATAACTTCGTAATACTGCTGTAATTGCTTCAAAAGTAAAAGAATTTTTGTGAATTAGTAATAAAAATTATTCGGTTAGAGTCTCAACACGTTTCGTTTTTCACCAGGGCCGATGAATAATGCCCACTGTACAGCAATCGGTCGCCCTCATTGCGGTTGCTCCTGCGTTCTCGTTCTCGACAATAACGGACCACAACAAGTACGAATAATTGTGGACATTCGACTCGAATCGTCGGCTCTGAAGAAGCCGCAAGTGGCAAGTTTTGCAAAACACCCTTCTATAACGCCGCATAATCCAGAATAAAATTATGTCTCACACGACCGCGCGTTTTTTTTTTTTCTTATCTCGCTTATATTTTACTGGATGAAACTCTTTTCTTAGAGTGATAGTACTAATTCGGTAGCGCAAGTTTCAAAGAACTCAAAAATATGTTTGCTTTTTAGAAAAGCTCTTTTGTTAGTGCTGTAAAAGAAAGAAAGCATTTGTGGTTTGCACTCCGCCGAACATAGCCTTTTCTTTGAATTATTAGATTCGATATTTTAATTTTCAATGATTCCAACGCTATGCTTCTCTTCTGAAAGGACCCTTTCAGTGCAGTCTAGCAGATAAATTAGATCGAGTTTCACACATTCGGTGAACTTGTTTACCAGCTAATCTACGCGTTGGGGACGGGGCAATCGATCAATGGTCTAAAGTGTTAGACATGTGGGGTACTACTTGTTACTCAGTTGAGAATTTTTTCTCCACTTTGAAGGAAGCTCCAGATAAAACGATTGGCTGAGATACTAAGAAATCTTCTTTACACTTCAGATACTAAGAAATCTTCTTTACACGTTTATACACTCTTTGTGCTTCTAACATTTTACACGCGTGAAAAAAAAATGAAAACGCGCGGAGGGTGTGGAACATAATTTTATCTTGGATACTACAGCGTTATAGAAAGGCTTTTTCGAAAACCGCCTCGCACGGCTTTAGCCATAGATTTAAGCTTTCGAATGATTACTAACACTCCTTTGAAAACTTCTTGTCCAGCGAATGAGGTCGAAAATTCATTTAATGCCGTCTGACATATAAGTACCAATTTTTTTAATTTTTTTGATCGCCCTCCTACTATTGGCTTAATCAGCAAGAAAATTTGATTAATTGGTAAATTTGAGTGTCGACTTGATAGCGCGTTGCAGCCAAAGTGCGGACTGAAAGAAATCTATAGGACTTCTTTTTGTTTTACCGCATTAGTAGCAGTGTTACAATGTTTGAACACCTCGGGCGGGAGCTGAACCCGCGTCTCGACCTTCCCAGGGGAATAGTTTTGCATATCATTTAGCATCCTTTGATATATAGTCATGAATTCGTAATACTGCTATAGAAGCTGTAAAATGAAAATAATTCTTATGTTCTATTGTCAGTTTATGTAGCGCTTTATCACATTCTGCTGTAAACCTATATCATCATTCGCGCTATATGAAGAAAAATTATAGCTGTAGGAAAAATTAAAGAAGTTATTGAAGGAGTTTTTGTTAGGATTCATGGAATCTCCTTATAAGCACTTTCCTATTTTTCCAACCAACTGTTTTCAAGCACTGCTATGTTGCGGTATCGCCTTCTTCATCAGAGCCACACCTCCCACTCTGAATCCTACTTTTTAGCAGGAATGGGGAAAAGATTATAGTGATTGCGCACGTGATATTGTACTGTCACTACTTTTTTCAGTAGATGGATTACTACTTAAGTAAATATGTAGGTATTTTTCCAATCGACTGTTTCCAAACCGTGTGACTCTGATGAAGCGAGCGATACTGCCGGAATGCACGTAAGCCACTGACGTGCCAACCTCAAAATGGCTTAAAGCATTCTCACAGATTTATTTCTGTGCTCTTGCCACCATTAAATTGCTACTCATTGAATAAGAAAAAGGTTTGATTTCTTAAAAAAAATCGCCTACTCGAGTACAATTTCAAGTAAATAGCGTTGCTTTATGCCACCTTGTGAGTATTATGAATAAGGTCTTTTGAATAAGTGGGAAGTGACGGAAATGGTGAAGTCACTCTATTAAATCCATTGTGATCTTCGACTTTCAGTGAACATCGATGCGGATGATCAATATTCACCTTTTACTGATGGGCTAGCATGAGGTTTTATAAGTCCAATAATGTTGAGTGATAAGTAAAGCTTCAAATCTTACACGGGTTCCGAACTGGCTCTTCATCCTTTCCGGGGACGCGGGCTAACCAACTGAACTACCGAAGCTCCTGTCTTGCTATTGCTCTTTTGTTTTTATGAGGCTCTATTATGATTATTATGGCTAACGTTTTGGTCCTTTCGCTTCATAAGAACCTCGTGCTAGCTATTAACAAAATCACAATATAAATCCAGCGAAACGAATCATTTGTTTCACTTATTTCTAGTTGTGTTACAATGTTTTCCATCGTTTTTCCTGGAATTTAACATATCGCTTTATCAACAAAATCATTAGTAACTACGTATCGTTCTTGACAGAATTGGTCCTGAAGCGAAATAGTTCATTTTTTAACTGATCCTTTTCTAAATCAGAGTGATATCATTGCACTTTTGTAGTATTGGACGGTGTCCGTCAGTCAATTGAAAGTGTTTCAATAGACCAGCTTCGTATATGCCTCGACATTGATCATTAAAATGTACTTTATGAACCATCCTTGTTAATTATACATTCAAGGATGCTGAGTGATATGGAGAACTTTCGTCGCAGTCAGGAGTTGAACTCACTTTTCAGCCACGTTAGGGCTCGTGCTACCACCACCCCATTGCTCCCTAGTCTCAATGGAAATCCAGTCCTTAGCCAAACCAAAAATTTGTTTGCGATTTCCTTACTTAGATCTGGGATAGTAGTTTATAAATTCCAGCTTTCTCAGGCCTAACCTTAGTAGTTCTTGCTGTGTACATTGCTTTCTATTTTTTCTTGTCACGGAGTAAGCATCGCCATCAAGAGGTATCTCGCTAGCGCAATGGTTGGTGTTATAGTGTAGTGTATAGGTGCAAACAAGGTGAAAGGGAGGCCCTGGTTAGACCTTGGTTCCCCTCATTATATTGAAATCAGTGTAGTGGAATCCCCTAGCTAGGCCACCTCCAACCTTGGAATGTGGATCGCCTCAACCAGCATTCCACGACTTTACCAAATAAGACGATATTCGCAAGCAAACAGCCGAAAAGAAATTGGAAGTATTTGAAAACCTCGGTGATTAATGGATGCGAGAAAATTTAGTAGAATGCAAAAGGTTCTGAGTTCCTCATAGTAAAATTGTGAGAGTATGGAAAAAATTAGGGGCTGCTTAAAAAACAATGGTTTAGAAGGTTCTCTGTGAGCTTTAGATTTTCTGTTGGTAGTTAATCAGTTCGAGATCGTCTACACAACCGTCTGCGTATAACAGGAGATTGCGTGATTTGCCTTGACGAGAAAGGTAGAGGTGGTACGAGTTTGACGGGAATATAAGTGACTTCAAGCATTAGGCCTGCGATTGAGAACATTTTGTTGAAATGAGTAGATCACTTTGTGTCCGCATAGGACACCTAGATAGGAAAGTAAAACTCTTTCAAATATCTCGCTAGGTGCAATTTCTTAAGCGACGCGTCTTATCGTCTCCTACATCTCCCATCCATCATCCGCGAATGTCTTGCAACTATTCGCGTGTGAATGCGGCTGTCTCTTGATAATTGCTTCCTCTTTATGATTCTCGTTGAATGCTGTTCGACTCCGTTCTCCCTCCTGAGTCCTAGAAATTATGAACCAGTAACTTCTATTATAATACTTTTAAAGGAATCATATTTGAAGTACGAATTGTATTCTTCCAAAAAACCTGCAAATTTAACATTGATTTTGAAGTCAACAAGAAAAAAATCCGGTGAATCACATGGCTATGTTTCTATAGAGCCAACTGAAGGTTTTTTTTTGAAAAATAAAAATTTTTACGTTATAAACAGCAGAAAAGATATTAGTTTATGCCATCGCAAAAATATTTGGTATTTGTATATAATTTTAGTTGATGGAATCGTTCCAAGATCATCAATTGATCAGAATGTACGAGAATTTAGCAAATAAATAAATATTGAAACTGTTGATTCCCCAGTGTTCGTAAAAACAGTAGATAGTGTTTAATGGTCCAAAAAAATCGGATGTAGTGATTAGAGGTACCCTGTGACACTCATATGGTCATTAGTTTTATCTCGTCTCAGGATCACCAAGCCGTCCATCTATCTATCTGGGGTCGGAGAATTAGGATCAGACTCGTATGTGAGGATAACACCACTAACGTGATACATCGATAGGCTATCATGAGTCATTGTAGAGGCAAGATATGCATTCAATCATCTAAAACGATGCTTGATGAGGTGTAATGTATGTTGCATCCTAGACGATTTGATTAACGCCAAGAGCTTTTTCCTTTCATGACTCTAATCTTAGGAGGCAAGATAAGAAAAAAAGACAGTTAATAATGTGGTAACATCAGTCGATGTAATGTGGTAGATTGGAAGTTGTGGATTTTTGCTGTGCACTTGCGCTCACACCTAATTTGAATAAGTTATAAAAGTTGATAGAATTTTTCCTAGCGTTACCGTGTAAACTGAAAAATGGTATTTTTTTAACCCACTTTTAATGGGGTTGTATAATAGCACCTATAATTTCAATTTGTTTCAGCTGTTTTTACTTAGGTAAAAGAAATGAAAATGTGAGCCAAGTCACGTCCAGTGGTGACTAAGGTCTTTTCTATGCGTTTTTGGATTTTTAGAATATATAGGAATTTAATTGATGGTTTTACGCGTTTACGTCTTTGATTCTTGAGCCAGGATCATGGCGACTCATTCACGCTCATCATCGTTGTAACAATTCAAAAGTTCGACTTCCTATAAACCTCAGCATAATTGATTGTTATATGATTAGCTGACGCGAGGTTGGTAAATTAGTCGTAGAAGTTCGGCTGGCGTTTCGGCGACCCGCCTTCTTCAGAGCCTGGGCGTATGTAGTATTAGACTATTTGAATGATTCGAATGGTCTTATTTATATGCTGCCTAGGTCAAGTTAGAAGATCAAGCGAAGAAAGGACGCGAGATCTCGTGTGATGGTGACGCACTCGTCCTTCCGATTCATTTCGGGATTTTGGGCGTTTATCCAAATCACCGCCCATTGCTCTGCTGCCGGTATATAGACGATTGCTTCATTGTCTGTTCCACAAAAGAGGAAATGGACAAATGTTTTGAAGTCTTGAACGGACAGTCAGAGCATATCAAATTTACTCGAGAAAGTCCAAACGGGGGCTGGCTTCCATTCTCAAACACCCAAGTAAAGCTTTTGGATAGTGGCTATAGTACAAAGTGGTATCGAAAACCAAGTAACAAGATCATTTTGGTCAATTACCTCTCCTCTCATCCTTCACACAGGAAAAAATCGCTAATTAAAAACATGTTTCGAACAGCTAAAAGTGTGTGCACAGGAGAGGAGGAAAGGAACGAATCATTAGACTTGGCACGAAAAATCGCCATTTCCAACGGCTACAAAACATTTGCTACTAGGGAATATTCAAAAAGTGGAATTAGGTCACAAAAGAACAATACTCCGCACCTGAATAGAGTCCCCTTCAAATTGCCATTTATATCAAACGAGATTAGTAGCGCGGTTAAAAGGTGCCTAAAAAGATGCGGTCTTGAAAATTCCGTGGTAATTATCGAAACCCCACCTCCCACCCTACGCCATCAGCTGATCCGCAATAAACTCTATGATCGATTGTGCAACACCAACAACTGTATAATCTGCCCCAACGGAAAAGAGGGAGATTGTATGAGGTCGGGCACAATTGATTTGCTAACATGTAAAACATGCGGGGAAGAATATATAGGCGAAACGGGAAGACCACTTTTCATCCGCATAAAAGAACATCTAGACAGTAAATCTAAAATAGATAAAACCAAACCTTAGGTTTACATAGGGCACAAAAACACAACAACAAGGATTTTGATGTGACTGTCACAATCCTGGCGCAGGAATCAAAAACGTCCACGCGCAAGACTCTTGAGGCATTTTGGATAAACGCCAAAAACCCCGAAATGAACCGAAAGGAAGAATGTGTCACCATCACACGAGATCTCGCGCCCTTTCTTCGTTTTATCTTCTAACCTGACCTAGGTAGCATATAAATAGGACCACCCGAATCATTCAAATAGTCTAACACTACATACGCCAAGGCTCTGAAAAAGGCGTGTCGCCGAAACGTCAGCCGAATTTCTACAACTATTTACCAACCTCGCGCCAGCTAATCAAGATAAGTTTTCTCGATTTTCATACATCATCGTTGTGTTTTGCACCCTATGAGTGCCTAGATGACAGTAAGAAAACCAATTCTATCTGAGGGCAGTCGCAATCCAGTTCGGAGCGTTTTGGTCCGACTATCTCGGGATTTACATATATTATACCCGGGATAGGTATGACTTGAAAGTAACTCAATTGAAATTGCTATTTATTCAATTAATTTAACGACTAATCAAAGAGGAAGTGAATTTAATCAGGGCTTGGAAAATAAATGGAATCCATCTTAGAGATATTAGTTTGAAAGGGATTGCAAAATGATCAAGATAAATGCTAGTGTTGTGAGAACTTTTTATCCCCTCATTCCCTGCATTTTTTCTCCTGGAAAATTGCCTCACGCAAATCTTGTTATTAGTGACTGTCACCTCAATTGAGCTTTTGGTTTACTATTTCAATACTTTTCAATACTTTTTAGTAGATCTTGCATCGTTGTAAAACTTTGAGCTCTTCTGGTAAATAGATTTTTCATTTGGTTTATCAAATAGGTTTTTATGCAGACTCTGAAATAAGAGATTACTAATAGTAAAAATCAGATGTATGTATAAATATCTTGAAGGTGGGCGTAGAAGAAATCGCCCAGACCCCAACCATTGTATTTTAACAATAACTGGTAGCAACCCCGTATAATTCAACATGGATTATTTATTCTAGAGTGTTTTAAGGTTGTATTCATCGGCCTTAGCAGAACTTGTCGTCTTCATGGTATTTCAGGCAAATTTTACTCTTTACAAAAACCATAACCACAACATGAATGATCAATGTTTCTGTAAATTCTTTAGCTTACACGAGGTCGGCAAATTTGTTTATTTGGATAGCGTTTCGATGTCTTTGTGTTCCTCAGATCCGAGATCCGATGATTCGAGTCGATTGTTCAGTAGACAACTGGCCAACGACTAGAGAGAGTTGACTTAGATCAACGGCCCTGAAGAAGACAAAGACGTCGTAACGTTAGTCGAATAAACAATTTAATCAGTTCCTGTAATCTTCTACTCGTTGTAGTCCCCAGAATTTTTCGAATCATAACGAACTGACAAATTTTCTCTCTAAAACGCTTTGTATATTGAGATAGCAATTTTTTTTTGGTAAATTAAGTGTTCTCGGCATCGATCTATACCAGCGGTGTTCGTCATGTATTTGATCTCGTAAGCTACGTAGAGGGGGACCTAGTACGTATACATTAATTTGCGGTGGCTAACCAGTATATAACCCCATATTTTTGTGTTACTGGACCACTTTATTAGCGATGTTGCAATTGCGACGGAATGGAAGACTTGATGAAACCGATGCGATGGATCGGACCTAGGACTACATGCGTGTTGAACAGTAGTACTCTATTAAACTGGGCGTCACGTGCGCCCTCTTCATATCTTCTTTATAGTGGACTGTTGACGTTATAATCAAGGACATCACAAGAACTACCACAAATCTATGTTTCGTCGATTTTTTGTACTTTTGGAGTTGTGTTAGCAATCGTCTGCATTATCTGTAACCTCATCAATCATCGAATGTCACGAACGACGGGCAACAATGTTTTTCCTTCGTCCCTGTTGTATGTCGAGGTACTGCCAGTCGGTCCGGCGTCCTCGACAGACACGTCAATCATTACACTTTTCTCAAAAGTAGTTCTATTGCCTTATTTTCACTGCTTTTTCCGGCAGTATGCACATATAAAGTTTTTTGGTTGTTCCCAGTGAGATATATGACTTACTTGTTAGCGGCAACCCCTCTAGCGGCGTCTCTTGTGAATCTCGTTCATCTATACGAAGTCATCTTTATACTGCTTTCTAGCAGTGTTATGACTTCTCTAGTGCAATTCTCCTCCATTTTATGCAACCACACCCACACGCACTCAAGTGAATGTGATCGCTATAACAGTATGCATAAGACGGTCGGCATTGATAAGGGTCGATGGTCTGATCCTAAGTCTAGCATCAGTTTGACGATCCCGCCGCTCTTCATAGGTTGCGGAATCGCGATCAACTACCTCACGAATACTACAGATCATATCGAACCACTGCTCTAGGTGTGGCGTGATTTGTTTGAGCAAATTGTATAACAGACGCAGAGAACACTTGCTAGATCCACGTCCTGGTAAAGGCAGCTACGTGGTCACTGTTGCTCTCCCATAAACATCATTGTGCATCAATTACGGTGCTTAATTGAGCTTTAAATTAGTCGGCTTGAAATCCGTAAATGAATGAGGTCTATCGGTGTATATATCCAGTCGATTATCTATATATACAATTCTGTGTGAATTTTCAATTCGCAATTGTTAACCCTATTTAAGCTCTTGAATTTATCTCGTCATCGGTTTCGTAAAGCCAATGAATCAAGCTCTTGGCGTTGGTCAATCCTTGAGTGATAGGCTATACATTTTAACTCATCAAAAATTGTTAGAGTTGATTGAGTGTACATCTGGCTTATTGTTTCGAGGTGGCTTACCGATTAATCAAGTCAATGCTGCTATCCTCTCAGGCAAGTCTGATACTAATTCGCCGATCTTGAAGGCATGGAAGGCTTGGTTAGTATTAGACGAGATCCGGCGAATCGCCATCGACCACGTGTCTCGCAAGGCGATTCTACCCACTTCACTACTCGCTTATCATTTCTCTTTCTTCATCAGTTTTAAAATGTTATTTAGTTCAATGATAAGCAACAATTTTTGAAATTAGAATTTGACGGGTCATGTGAAAGATAACCATAAATAAAATTGTTTGGCTCAGTTCATACACTTTGAGTTCTATTAAGGAGAAGCAAAGAAAGCAGTATAGGAAATGTTGAAAACGTCAAGAGACAAATCTATAGTGCGAAAACCTTTGGTTATGTTATTACATGTCATAAACTTTGTAATGTGTAGAGGCTTCTGAAAACTTTATGCACCTTGGCTTTCCGGCAGATGTGTATCAGTTGATTTTAGATTTAATGCTAGCCACATGTTAAATTTTTCCTGGTGGATAATTGACTATAATTTCAAGATATAAATCATCTTTCAGATGTGGCGGTGGGAGGGTGCACAGAAAGTGGTTTTGTTGGCATGCGGTTCGTTCAATCCACCAACGCTGATGCATTTGAGAATGATGGAAGTGGCTCGGGATCACTTGGAGAAACAAGTACATTGTACGGTACTCGAAGGATTGTTAAGTCCAGTGGCAGACTCGTTTAACAAACCGAATCTCGCATCCGCTCATCATCGTCTTGCTATGGTTGAAGCAGCGACTGTGCACTCGGAATGGCTTAGAGCAGATGGATGGGAATGTAGTCAAAAGTCATGGTCCCGGACTGTGTTAGTACTGCAGCATCATCAGCAGGAAGCTCGGAAGCATTTGCAGAGCGACGTCCGTCTTGTTCTGGTGGTTGGTGGTGATGTTGTCGAATCTTTTACGAGAGTGCTTCCAAGCGGTGAAAATCTCTGGCATCCGAGTGATGTTCGAGAGATTATCACAAAATTTGGTCTTATAGTTATCCGGCGTGAAGGTGCGGATCCAGCCAAGGCTTTACAATCAATTTCCAGTTTACGTGATGTTGTAGATCAAGTAATTATTCTTACCGATGATGTATGTCCATGTAGCATTAGCTCGACGAATATACGAAGAGCTGTAGCCGCCGGTAAATCAATTATGTTCACAACTCCATTTGCTGTTGTTGATTACATTCAAAAAGCTGGTCTTTATACTAGTAATAATTGTTTCACTTAAGCTTAAAAGTGGCATTTAGGATTTTTATCACTGGGTTTTCTTCTTGCTATCGATGTGAATTGTTATTTACTTACTAGACTAGAAGGACGAGTCAGATGTTTTAATTTGTGAAAATTGTAATTTATTTACGTTTGTTCATGTTCATCTTGTTAGTAGAGGTTTTAAGTTGGTTTTATGCTATTAAGGAATATATCAAGATCTGACAGATAAATATTGTTACATATGTCACTATGAAAATGAAAGGATATGATACCGACAAGCTATCTTCTTTGGCTTCTAAATACATTTATTTGATACAAACTCAATTGTTTCTAACCTGTTGTTGTGGTAAGATGAGTGTAAACCTAACGGGCTATCCGGATGATGAATGTTTGTTCTCACAATGTTCCCATCTGACCCATAAACATAACACAGATCAACAGGCGAAGTCGAAGCGCAGTGGCTATCCCTGTCATGGTATCCACAACTTGTCCTAAGCTATAAAATACTTATAGTGGACGGCAGTGTTGCATGAAAGTTTTTCAACGTTCATTTAAAGATGGAAGAAGACACTAGCAAAGATGGTGCTAGTTCGAATCCAGTATCAATCGTCGTCGAACTCATCCAGGATAGCAAGACGACGACTGAAGAGAACAACGGAAATCACCAAGGTGTTTATTCGTTCATGTCTTTTTTCACTTCCACTTTTTCACACTATATCGATCCCGTTGTTGTCGTTGTTGCTTTTTTTATTGTGAACTTTCGAGTATGCACATAAAGACTAACAGCCCGTTGTAATGTTCGTGTTCGAATATTTCTTCGAACGTGTCGCGTCGCCTCGTCTCCTTTCGCACCAATCATTACATTTCTTCTCCCGATTGTCCTCACATTCATCGTTTCCGTTTCCATTCATCATTCTTTTATAGATCGTTCTATAAGGATGGCCTGTGATCACGTGTGGTATCAATTTATTGAGACTAAGACACTGTTTATGTCAGTCGCTCACTTGCCCTTGCGGCCTCTGAACGGCCAACACAGCTAGGAAACAGGTGGTGGTTCTGTGAAACTTATCACTATCTAGACGTTCATCGCCTATCACAAATAATCCCATCAATCATCGATTAACTTCACCCAACACCAGTAAAGTGTTTATTTCTCACTGTCTCATGTCATGTTTGCCAACGGACTTAGCCGCGCTCTCTTAAGGGACAAGAAATCCCTTGCACTTTTCCTATGAGGCACTTTCTTCGAACTGTTTTTTTTCGTAAAGAACAGCGGCGGGTTGTTCGCGAGGCTTGTGGTTAAATCGATGTGCAGAATATAATTTCAATACATATAAGCATATTCACATATATGTAGACTTAATATGATTGCGTATATATGTGAGGTGTAAATTAATTGGCACATCGGAGACAGACGGTCTGCCTTTGGAAGCCCCACCTGCGCCTCGAGCCAAGTGTGCAAACGCTTCTGGTTTTCCCAAGTCTATAAAGCATTTGTACGATGTGCATCGACTTCAATATATATGATGCGGATGACTGTTTTGAAGTTGAGACCAAAGTCTCAGCATGTAGTGAATTTCGTTCCTTGCAGTAGAAGCCATCAAAATCTAGGGATTTTCGCCTATGGAGCAGATGTTCTGTGTCCTAAGAAATGTTGTTTTTCCACTGCAGCATTGAATTTCTGGCACAAAAAAAGGACCTGTTTTATCTATTTATTCATTAAGGCTCATATTTCCAGCGATAATGTAGTTGAACCAGCTTAATTGGATACATTTCTGGTCACATTTCTCGATATCAGATGTATTATGCGCATCCCAGCATTTGTGCATTCGATTTGACTCGTTGTATCTACCTTTTATGAAATTCTGTTAACTCTTTCTGTATGGATTCAGCTGCTGATTAAGGTTCTCATCCTCTGACGAATTTCGTTGAATACTGGTCAAACCGATGTTTTTCTGGAATCTCGTGATATCAGTGCTAGAGCGTGTTGTCATGTGGATTTGAGTGAGGGGCTCGTCGTGGACAAATCTGGTGCTAAGCAGGGCATTGCTGCTTGCTAATACGTCTTATTTTTTGCAATTACAGCGCCTACGTGAGAAACTTTTAACATTAGAAGTTGTTCTCAAAACCTTAAGAATTTTAGTTTCATAGAATTGCAATCTGTTAAAAAATTTATGTACATCCATGAGGCTGTAGATCGAAGTCTATTCTATCACTTTGTAGAGCTCTAAACTCCTCCACTACTGTATTGATGGAAAGGTTATCCTCCGTTGTTGGAAAACTGACTTCGTAACGAATGTGGGAACCCGTTTCTACAATCTGGACTCAAATCACGTGACCTCACGAGTTGTTAAATCGAGATACCCTTATGGAGCCCTTTCGGATAATTTTATGACTCGAAAACACAGGTTGTTTTCTTGTTTTTATTCCCTACTCTATTTGTAAACCGTGTGGTGTCACCACTACTCAACCTTTTTTTTATAGTTAAAATATAGGTACGGATAATTCTACTATTGTTGGAAAAGCAGGACATACTGATCGGTTCAGTCAATAATCTATGTTGGATCTTTTTTGTCCATCGAATTATCACTTTCTCTTCCTTCCCATATATTTTTGTAAAATGTCTTTCTGTATATCTGTGAAGTAAAACCAGTTCTATACTTTCTCCTCGTTGTTTGTTTTACTATTGAACTTTACTGCTCTACTTAGTGTGAGATGCTTTTTCTTATTACGATTCTGCAGCTGTAAATTTTTTATTTATTTCTTTACAATTTCACCTTTTTTTCTTATGTATCGAGAGTGACCAGTAATTTGTTTACCATCCACTCGATGATGTTTTCCTATCTGGGTTAAAAGTATCTTTGAAATCTTTCTGATCGACATGAATTCCACAAAATCAGTTTATTCAGTAACCAAGATTTGTGCAATTTTGGTTTCAAAGCCGAGCTTTTACCTCGGTGCAATGTTCCGACGTCTAATGCTGTCATGTAAACGGAACAGATGTTTGCCTCAATTTTCCTTACAAGTTGGAGTCTATTTGTATTAGAGGGCGGGAAAGGAATACTAGCTGAAGCACTTTTCTGATGTAAGGTTTTTCTAACTTTCTCTTCAATACCATTTGCCATACTCTAGGTTTCTTGTAACACTTGTCAGAAGGTATTTCAGAAATTTCTTGCACTAACCTGTTTCTTTTCCAACATGATTCATCTTCGATGAATTGTTGAACACATAGACGAGGAATCATCACTCTTTGAAAAGAATTGCGCAGTTTTAAACATGTCTGAAATACAATTAATACTGCGTTCTGTTCAGTGTGAACGTGAAATGAAAGGGACGTTGCGTACTTTGCCACTATTACATCCAGACATAAGACATACGAACGTCCTTAACAAATTTTACGGTCACCTGAGTGCTATCGTATAGCTCGTATGAAATCCAGAGATCTGCACTTTAGTTTCTGAACAAACACATCTATCAGTGAAGTCTATAGATTGGCGTTTGATAGTGACTGGCCAGAAAAAATCAGCAAAATTTTTTTGCCAATATGGCCGAGTCTCATATCTAATCACAATGACATTCTGAGGTCATAAAATCGCTTCCTTTCGCTTGCTATTCGAGGCTTGATCTCTACTTGACGGCCGACCACTCTAACTAGTCATCAAAGTAAACTGTCACGAGTTATCGAACGATCAGCACAATAGTGTTTGTGTTGAAGATCGATTGGTGTTGAATAGATGTCTTCATGAACGTTTTTATTTTTCGGTTCTTTTCCTTAATGACTCACAGGAGTTCGATCCAAAGATTGTTCAATTGCGAATGTTTGCCCGACACGTAAAAAGTACTTAGAAACCTAGAAACTGGCTCGGAGAATACGCAAATGGTCTTCGAAATGCATTCTAATGTTTTTGCCATAGAAGTTGTTCATATTTGTGGACGAGTATAGAAAATATTACAGCATATCGGCAATGATTGTTTTTTGATCTGTGTTAAGTGCGACTGCTAAGTCTTTCGCGACGAAGCTGTTTTTTTTTTCAAAAATTAAAGCACTTTGATTTTTCTAACTGCCCGTCATTGACATCTACCGTACCAATCCCAGTATTTCTTGCATTAGATTCATTTTTACTCATCTATCATCCACGAGAGTCTTCCAACTTCTTTCTATGCGTGGGCAGCTACTTGTGGATTTTCCTTCTGTCATAAATACGTTGGAATGCTGGTTGAGTCGATTTTTCCTAAAGCCTGCGGTAGCTGGGCTAGAGCCGTATAACTTTCCGACTCCTGAAGCATGAGGGATTTTGTGAATCTGAGGAGAGGAAGGACCTTATTGTGCTCGTGACAATCGACATCACTGCTACCTGCTTCCCTTTAGACTCGTCGCGCAATATGTCATTTTAGACCATCCAATATCGTCAGGTTAAATGACGGTCAATTTTTACGAGTACTGGGTTGTTGTGCAGCAGATTATACAAATGGTCACCGCGAGTTAGGAAAATCTTCTTGAGCGGTGAGGAGATCCGACTCCATACGACTGCGAAACTCCACATAGCGAGGATGAATGACTGGGGACCATTAACTCGGGTCATTGAGGCTCGGAAGGACGAATATGTCAAAACAATGTGTAAATATAGTATTTTTAATGGCCTCTTGTCAGTTCAGCAGTCTTAAAAGATGTTAGCATCGATATCGAGATTGACTTACTACCGAGCTTCAGATTGCTAATTTTTCTTTCCAAAGATCTCACACAAGTGTGACACCCTCATGCATTAACGAATCAGTGGAGAACACCTTTGTCGTTCATCTGTACTAATAGTAGCATTACTTGGTAAATAACTTCGTACCTCTTTCACCTGACAAAAATATTCTTCATTCGAGTCCACAAATATACTTTAGTCCTCTCATTGATCAGATCTTTAATAGGGGTTCGACGATAGTAAACATCTTCATTCCCCATGGAATAATATTTTTGAGCAGTTTAATGTGATCCATCTTGAGGTTTTTCCAAAAATTTTGAAATGTTCAAAAAATCTAACGTCTTCTTTGTTTGAAAACTTTAGATCTATCAAATTCTACAATTGCAATTGAAAGAGCCTTCAAAATCGAGAAAGGAAACGCCTACGAGTTCCCCATGATCAAGAAGTTCTTAATGATATGAAATGTCTAGTATAACAGAACTCAATTTTGATTCAATTGTAATTGGGTAATTCTTTTTTTCTGCAAACTATTTCGCTTTTAGGAAAACGTTAAAGACCTTTTCCTACTAAATATATGTGATATTATTGTATAGCAATAGGTTTGTAGGATTTTTTGAGTGTGTAGACTATCTACAAAAAAAAAACGATGCTTTTCGAAAATTTCAGCTTATTTACTTCACATAAAACCTCGTTTTCCCTTGAACATGAGGTCTGCTATTGATCGATCAGCACTTTTTTCAAGTGTGTTTCTCGCCGTTCACATGAGTAACCACAGATCGAAGCAGTTGTCGAATATTTTCTGAAAATCTTCTTTATCCTTGACTTGTTCTAGCATAGGAGCCACATCTCAGGCATAGCGATACCGCTCATATTCGATTTATATGCGAAAATCTTTTTAAGTGGAATTTTCGCTGAGAAATAATCTTCCATATTTGTACTCTTCTTTAGCCATCCTACTAATTCCTAGAGAACACGGAATGCTTCCGGCAGTTTTTCAACAGATTTTCAATTCTAGTATTCACGACATGTAATCGGAAGGACAATTATCTCTGTAGTGTTTATTCTACCTCATTTTCTTTTTTATGGTTTTCCTGTTTGAAATGAAATATCTATTCAGTTGATTTTTCAGTATGTCTTTCCACCAGGGTAGTGCGTGTAGTTGTGTTTTCGGCGCAACTCTTTTTTTCTTCTTATTTTTCATCATCTCTCTTCCATTATCACTCCGCACGTGATTCTCCGAAGCGTAATCACCTTAATCTTTCCTGTTTTCTGGGATTCGGTGGTTGAAAACAGAAAATTCGTCCAAAATCAATAACTTTCATACTCTATTACTCGTTTGTAACTTTAGATTCAATTACTGCTTTGAGTTCTTTGGGAAGTCACAATTTCTGCCTATAACCATTGTAACACTGCAACTATTAGTTGAATATAGGCTTTGAGAATCCTAGATTCACATCATGTCTCAAAATGGGAGCCCAAATGAGGCTAACTTCTGTTACGGGAACCTCGTGAGTTTATTGGAAGCAGTTCATCTGGCATTCTCCATTGTCGCATCGACACTGGCCCAATACATCATAAAGCAGAATTGATGATGGTGTGTAGGCTATGCATTATTTTTTTTAGTAGGGTTCTAGTGTAAACTAGTCGAGATAATTTTCTTACTGACACTGGCCAAATGGCGTGAGTCTATGTGTAAGGCTATAGTAGCATTCGTGCGGAATAGAATCACTGCTGATAAAACTTGAATATTCTTCTATAAGTACATCTTTAGGTGGGCAAGCTAACATGAGATTGGTAAGAAAATTTTTTATCATCTTCTCCGGATCCTCCGCGGATGTCAACAACATTATTTTTGAATCTTTCTTTATCATGAATATAGTGAATCATTAGGGCTTCGGAAAAGTTGTGCTTAAAAATCATGCATAGTACAGGTATGTCGCTACTACAACTGTGCACCATGCTGTCGTAACTTGCTGTACCCTCGAGGTTGCTAAACTGATATCACACTCGTCTGCAAAAAGTTTTTTCGGATTCATAAAGGATGACACCTGTCTGAATATCTTGCAACCGCTGTAGTTGAGCTATTCTAAATTTCCAAGCAGGATGAACTCGACTAGAATTCAACGACATCATGAAAAACAGATTTCTCGAGTGGTAGCTGAATAGATACGCAAGTCCGAAAGCCTTTGTGATAAAGATGCAAAACAACTACTAACCAAATGAAAGAAATGCTGTGTCTTGCGCATAGTATGCAAAGTTGGGCTATATAGTTAAGGAAAGGGAAACGTAATAAATAGATTAAAGGAAAAAACTCAACGAAGTAGCTGCAGTGTTCAACATATTTATGACAAAGATATGCATGCAGTCTTTTTTTTTTCTTGTTGTGCTGGCTTTTCGACAATTTATTTCACATCACGCAAACAAAATTTCTACCAGATCCTCTAAAAAGTTCATGGCGGTGCTGTTTTCTCGATAAGTAGAGAGCATGAAGAAAACCAAGTCATGATAAACACCCAGAAATTACTTAGCTTTGAAAAGTTTACGTTACTTTTTTTTCGAATGTCGTTTTTACGTGAACATTTGTAAAGTGAAACTGAGAAATTAATGATACGATGGTAGTCGTAGAACTTACACAGCAGTTGTTACATACACACATTGCGACGTTATTTTTTTTAACACTCTAGTTTCATCGGGTAGAATCTCTCGTGTTAAATCGTTCATTTTGCCACAATGATCGGGTAATGCGAGCTTTGACGTAAAAGTCGAGGCGGTCGTGGATTTTAGGAAGCAGGATTTCGTCTCAGTCGATTGAGAAAACTTGCACCTTGTTGTGCAGATAAGAGGCTTTTAATGTTGTCTTCACTTCAGTTCATATAGCTCACACTGGGCTTTGATGTATCCATCTAAGTTGAAAGTCTGAATTAATTTCATGTGCCCCTGAGCTTTGATGTAATTTAGTAATATCATGAATACGTGAAAAGAAGATTCATTTTTTCAAATCGTTCTCGTTTTCCATTTCTGAGATATCTTTAGTTTTATCTGAAGTTAATTTGTTCTCTTTTCCATCATTTTCTTTCTTCATTTTTTCTCGATATAAAATGTAATCTCCATTCACCATTGATTTTATGCTGCTTTGCAAATGATTTCTCGTGAAAGAACGATCCAAAAATTATGATAAAATGTCTCCTATTTGAAGACAAAAATGAGACTGTAGTTGAAGTTCACTAGTTTAGGACTTAGACTTTGCACTCGTTTTTTCACAACATTTCTATAATTATGCAAATATTTTTTCTACATTTTTTCGAATAAAATATGAAGTTACGTTGTAATTTCAATCAGTTGTTATCAATTTCCAATGGTCTTCCCATTTTTCTCTAGAAAGTTTTCACTTAATCGTACTGATCAAATTGCACAGCAGGGATTCATTCTACTGAAGTTAAGTTTATATATTTTTCTTGATATGGCGTACACTTAACTTTTCAAAATTTATAGCTCTTAGTACAAGCATGAAGAATTCGCATTTTCATGTATGCATTCACAAGAAGAAGTGTGAGGAAAATTCGCGAATTGAGAATCATTAATTTTCGGGCATTTCGAGCATCTTTATTCTTTCTTCAACGTCGTCTAATCTGTTTTCTATTTGTTGTTGCTGAATTTGAGTGAGTTCGGTTGTTTCTTCGTTTTATTTGAGTAATTTCGCAAGCACGCACACTTCTCGGAACACTGTCGCCGATAAATGATTCACTTTCACGCGAAAATTGCTGTGGACTTTCATCCACAAGATTGCCTCCGTACAATCAAGTGCAATGGAATTCCGTTTTAGTTGCCAATGGAAAAGAAGGGTAAACATGACTTGTGTCAATCCAAACATTGCTGAAGGAGGCTCACTCGAAAGCAAGTCGAGTACTTCTCAGGGTGTGCATATAACATAAAGACAATCGTGGTGATTTGAAGTGGCAGTTATGGTCCTGACAATGCCGTATGAGATATCAACGCTCAGAGCCCTCGAAGCGTCCTTGATAAACTCCACAAATTCAAAAATGAATGGGAAGCGTGGATGCTTCTTTATCACGTGTATAGCGCCTTGTCCCATATTATTTTTTTGAACTAGGTAAGTTTCATACGGCTTACCTTACTCTGGTTAATTTTTGATTTGGTACTGGATTAAGCGCTTAATGGAACGAGAAATCATCAACCGAATTATAAAATATGGGCGCTCAATACGTCTACGCTTTAATGAAGGCGAGTTCGCTAAAACGTTAGCCATCGTATCGTAAAAAGTTGTCATAACCTGGCGCTTAGTTAATGATAGTTCGTAGGTTGGAACGGATGGTTATGTTCACTACACAAGTGGAATTATTCGTTCCATCACAAAATATGGGGCGAATATTGCACATTGGTTAGAGCGCGAACACTATGTAAATCTCTTCAAACTCAACGTTTTGGTGTTAAACTACTAGGAAGGATAGAGTATCGTCTTGTTATCATCTTTTAATGTACGACCGCAACTCCTTATATAGGCTTAGCATGCATCCATTCACACCTCCAATTACAATGGATGTTGAGAGCCTGTAATTTCAAATGGAATGTATGAATGACCCTTGTAAGAAGAACAATTATATATATATATATATATATATATATATATATATATATATTTATATCTGCTTGTTAGTAAATAAGGAGTAATGTTCTATAAAAAAGCCTTGTTTCAAAAAGCTTTTTTGGAATTAATTTCTATGCCATTCACATAGGCAGAAATGTAATTATGCATAATCAGACAAATTTACTGCTTGGGGCTTAAAATGGATTGCTTGCTGGCGGCCGTAAACAATTTTAGCACCTTCCCAATAATCATTATGAATTGGTTCCTTATTATTTGAGCAATCAACAGCGAAATCTACTGCAGTCGATGTATTTGAGGGAAATAAGGCTCATTTTCCCTTCTCTGAAATTATTCTGCTTTTGTGATCTAAATGTTCCGAACTTGTTAGAGATCATGTCTTGTTCGCCTGCTTCAATGAAAGCAAACTTGTCAGTTATAGGCCACTGATGAAGAGTTTTGCGGAACACATTGGCTACTTGTTAGTGTTCTCTCTTGACAAGGTCTCTGTCATGTCCATGTATTTTTCCCTAACTTTTTTCTTGCGTGATAAGTAGAAAACACACTCTTAAGCGTGATGTGAACAACGTATTTCACTATTTTGTTGAAGCTCTCAAAATATAGTACAAACTTGTTCTTGGTTATTTCTTACGGTTTATCTCAACTTATTGTGTGTGAGAATATTTAAAGCCTTTTCGAGGTTGTTACGTCAAAACCACCCACCCCTGCCATAAAATAGGGTTGAAGGTGGAAGGGGCTACCGATGAAGCGGGCAACACCGCCGGAACGTACGATGGTTTAGACGTAACAACGTGGAAAAGGCTCTAAACATTCTCACAGAATATGTTGAATGTTCAAAGCGTGGTTTAGAAACAGTTGATGAGATGGATTTCAACTTACTGTATTTTTAGCTTGAATGCTTGATGTGAAATTATGAAATATGTTTACCTTAATAAATGTACTTCAGTGTGCTTCATGCAGTCTTGAGTATGAGCACGAATCTTAGTGATAGAAACCAGAAAACTTTGAATTTTTGACTACAGCGAGATCAATCCAGAGAAGAAGAATTGTGCTCCCAGTCAAGCCCGGTAACAGTTTGCAACATATGGGTGAATGGAGGGTTTGGTTAGCCTAAGAGTTGGGATGGAACCAGTGATCGAGTATGCTTCAGCGATCGCCTCTTACTGCTTTGTCACTCGCGCGCTGTACCGGCTACGCTACTAGTTAAACGCTGTTCTTTTTTGATCGCATATTTTAAGCCTTTCAGAAGTCTGTTATGGCACTTCTAGTGTTAAACGTACGTTTAAGTTTTGTCCAAAGCCGCATCAGTAGCGATCGCCTGTCGGGTCAACCGTTCCCCACAGCTAAGGGCAGCGACGCCGAACATGTAACACTGCACGTCAAGTGAAAAGATCATTGTAGGGAAACGGTTGCAGTGAAGCATGTTTGGTGGCGCTGCCCTTAGCTGTAGGGAACGATTCAACCGAAAGGCATTTGCTATTGATGCGGTTTGCTAGAAAGCTGAAACGTACGTTCAGCATTAGAAGCGTCATACTATACCTTTGAACGCCTTAAAATATGCTATCAGATTATATGGAATTTGAAGCGATCTCTCAAAACAGTCGAATAAAAAGGGTTTTTTTCTTTTCTTTTTTTTTTATTCAACTTCAGTTGTGCTGTAAAGGTTTGATAGCCGTTAAACACGGCTCTGTTGTTCGTAATTGGTTGCATGAGTTTTTCAGTTAACGCTCTCTAGTGTTGGTCATTATTGTGAAGGAACTTAGCGCACTCGACAATAAGGAAATCAGTAGAAACAAATAGAAATAAAAAGAAACAATAAGGAAGGACAAACAAATGAAATCAGCTGCGAAATTGTTTTCTTCAAAATTACCTGGTTCACTTGAGAATGAGGAAATTAACAGCGAAGGTGCTTCCTGCAAAGTCTAGGTCATCTTCGGTGACAGAATTCCAATTTCTGTCCAGTTTTCGCTTTTCTAAAATTCATTACACTGATTATCTTCTGTTTGGTCATATGAAAATGCTATTGGATCGAAGGTTCAGTGACTGTGCTTTCGTCTTAACGAACTAACTTTATTACTACAATCTTAGCCATATACTTATGACAGAAACAGACCATGGTGTGATCGTTAGCGAAATGTCGCTCATAATGGTTTTTTGTTATTTAAATTTTTCTTCTGGCTAGAGATTGTGACGACTTATTCAATCACTGAGATACATCTTCCATGGATAATTTTCTGTTGTCATCGGCTCTTTTCTATAAAATCGTCTTCATTTTCGATTTTCTCGTTCATAAAACAGCGAATCCACCTTTTCTTACTGTAAAACGTCTTCACTTCATTTTTGGCGAGCAAGTTTCTCTTCTTTTAGAATTTTATCGCACTGAACCATGAAGTTATTGTAGTATACAAGCATATGGTTGCACAGAATTTATGGTATGATTCGTCAATTGATTGATGCTGCTTCGTTAAAAACGTGGCGGGGCGTTGCGACAGTAACAGTAAAAATTTTCCGTATCGACCACCAGACACCACTCGTAGCTTTTTTCCCACGTATTGGTTTCTTTCAATAGTTCAACACCTTTGTCTTATGCTAGCGTAATCACTCGAGTAACCCTGTCAATTATCCTTTCTGATTTGATCTTTATTTCTTTCATTCAGCTTCTCATAATTCATGTCGCATCATTTCTTTCATTCTCGGCCGTTCCGTAAGGTTTTGTCTTAATTTTCTTTGAAACCAGAGGAATTCTCCGGTAGAGCTTTCCCCTACCAGTGCTTCCCATATGTTCACCACGGCCATCATTCATTTGTTATGAATCTAATGCTCTATTCTGTTGGTACTGGAAGAGTGTACATACGTGTATACATATATATATATATATATATATATATACGTGCTTATATACATAGCTACATGCATATACATATATACATTTGGATATATACATGCATGTTTACATATATGTATATGTAACATATTTTGATGAAGCCTCGACTAGGCTTTCCTCGGGGCTACAGACAAAAAACAGCTAAACGCACCTTTTCATGTGCTGGGATCCGCACAAATCGTAGAGACGGACTATCCAAGTGTCCAGTAAGTACATATACGTATGTATGTATATACATATATATATATAATATATATGCATATATATATGCGTATATACATATATCGCGGTTCCGAATCCCGCTTAGCAAATTCAACGTTAAAGGTTCACTACCCATAGGCTGACGTGTGTTATGTTACGAATTATAGATTTTGCATTGATTTCCTGCACTTTTTTCTTTTCAACGGCAATATGATTTTCGTACACTAACAGTTGTTCGCCGCTCGATGTTGAGAGTGTTGAAAAAGTTCGTGTGTCTTTCCTTTTCAATAGGGAATTTCGCCTGCTGTTTGTGCTTTGATTACTGCTTGGCTTTTTTCCTTTCATGTCATGGGTACTGTACCGAGTCATGCTCTAATTCCATTCGAAGCGACTCTGTTTGACATATGAATTCTTTATAAACGATGAATATACAGTGTTCTGCATTACAGTTCTTCAATTATGGCGGACATAATGTTTTATCAGCAGTTGGGCTTTGTGAACACTTAAAGAAGAATGTTCTTTTTCAAAAAACAACGTTTGCATTCTTCACCCTTCTCGCTGCTTCCAAAATTTCCTCTGAAAAGAATTTCGCGGTACGAGTGGAGTCTCATTGAGTGTTTTTGACGTTATTTTCTCTCATATATGTAAACACTCATTAATCCACGCCTTTTAATCGAATCTGAAAGCACGACCATCTAGCAGAACTTACCATTTTGTAACTAGTAATCTTGACTGTCCATGATTTCATGACATTTACACTGTTTCAGGTCCTGAGTTGTATGTGCAACTAATGCGATATCATGTTAAATGAATCCAAAATCTCCAGCTTTGTACTTATATGTAAAGTAGAAAAGTTCATCGTTGCATAAGCATTCCCGTAAATCATCGGCAGACTCTGTTTGGAACCGGTTGGTCTCCATTTAGCCTGTCAAGTTCGAGAGTTGTCTAATAGACTCCGCTTACTCAGGAGATGTAAGAACATCTTGTTATACATGTGGCTTTTTATTTTTGATAAATTCAGTGGTTGAGTATCTAATAGTAGCTTGTTAGGTTCTGCCACATGTGGCCAGGATTTACTAAATAATTAGATTTATCACTCTTCCGGAGTATCCACGATGCTAATTTGCTAGAATGGACCTTGAACCGCCTCTCATATCTCGCCTAGTTTCTTGATTGCAGGCTTTCGACCAAATTGGCTTACAAATGTAATTCGTATGTGCACAAGCACAACCATGTGTGCGTGGAAAACGTGTGGCTTTATGAATATAATAGGTACATGTAGTTACTTCTGCCCTTCTGAATGTATCTTCGTCCTAATGCAAGTTATGTCTTTTTCGCTCAATACATAGTACATTTTGTACCCACTAGGAAACGGTCTTGAGGTTAAACTAATTGAGGCCTCGGATGACGATAGTTCGTGGTTCTCCTGGCATAGGGGGACTGACTGAATGGAAATGTACCCTTTGGTTTACAAAGAACAGGCCAACAAATTGCAGGAAGTAAGCCTCTATTTCCGTTCCATCAACTGTTTAGATGTGTTGCATCCTCTACCGAGGTTTTTTTTTTTTCGAGAGATTCTCATTTACGAGTCTAGCTATATTAGTGTTTAGTTATCCTTGTGCTTTGCATATCGGTTGTAACACTTTGTGTCGTTGTGAAAAGATGTGTTTTCTTGTGAGACAATTAGCAATAGAACTTCACTCTTTTATTTTTTATTTTTTTATTTAGGAATCTTCAGGAAGGTTCATTTTGGAATCACTAGATAAAGGTTTCGTTACAACAAGTTCTCGTTATTCTTATCGCTTGAGGTGCAACATATTTTGTGCAGTTGTTTAATTCTTCTTTTCTGTTTACTAAGCTTTGTAGGAAATCATCACTTTGATATCTTGAATTCGAAAAGACGTCGATGAATTAGTATCAGTATCTGGGAATCTCGGAGAAGTAGTCGCTATTTAACGCTAATAGTGAGTGACAGTAGGTAAGCTCAGCACACCCATTCATCAAATATTCATCAATGTTTCAGTGGATTGCACTGAGTATAAAGCTTTACAATCTCATGTGAAGCTTCGTAGTACACTTGACTCAGAAGTTATGTTGAACTCGTGATGGTTTATCAATCCATTTCCAGATTTGTATTTCGTTTTTTCTTCTTTCTTTTGCCATGTTTCTCTCTTCGAAGCTAGCTTTCTTTTTGTTCTTCGGATCACCACATTTGTTTCCAAACGACCCGAGAGTATTGTTCCTTTTGGAAGTGGTTCGTTGTTTGCTTAAGCAAAACGTCATTTCTTGATCTGTCGATAGAAGGATAATTTAATTTAAGCGGAGCTCATCAACGTCCTTCACTTTGTGATCCGATAGAGCCATTAAGACAACTATGGCTAAGTCTTATAAGGCGCTATTAATGGTACTACGGGATATGACTGAGCTTAACAAATATATGTGTATATATATATATATATATATATATATATAGTATACATATAATTTTATGGGATCCATGTAGCACAGCGATTGAAGGTGTCTTCAATTCACCCGTCGTTGTTGGTTCTGTACTTCCTCCCAGGACAGCTAAATCATCAATCGCGTAAGGTTCTTAAATTAGTGACTGTAAAAAGGTAGATAGGCCTTCACAAATCACCTTTGCATTCAGTCACTTTTATGATGCTGCGGATGAGGTTGAATGATGATATATTATCAAGAATGTGGTGAACGATGATAAGTTTATCTATGATTTTTTTTAGTAGACGTTGCACTTGTGCTCGATCTCAGTACCAGTTGAATTAAGCGGTAGGGCTTAGGTTTTGCAACATTCAATTTTTTTCTTGCAGTATCTTATTATCGCAATCATAGAGTGGGTTCTTCCATTCTTGAGATATTCCAAAAAAGTAGTCGAAAAACAAAAAACCTAGTCTTGCGTGCATGCATGAAGTATGACTACAATTTGAAATAGCGTTGAACATACGTGTGATCGACCGATTCAGGGACGATTTTTATCGTTACAACCATCGTTATTTAATAACTCAAAAATTGCAATAATTTTAGTTGGGATTAGATAAATACACATATTTTACTGGTTTGAATACCCAGGTGGTACTCTGCTTAACAGATCTTCTACGTTTCAACTTTTTTTCTTCCAATGTTGTCTTGTTCTCTTTGAATACATTTGTTTGAAACATTAAAAATGTAGTATTTCCGGCCATAAATTGGAAACTTGGGAAACAACTTGGAAAAAAATGTCACATAGTGCCGATGCCCCACACCGTCGCGTAGTTTATGAAACATGGATAAGACCTCCTTGTGAAAAATCTTGTGGTATCGCTTTATTCCTCTAGGATTCATGTGAATGTTCTTTATTTCCATAAATCTCCTTTTGTTTTGACTACACCTTGACCATTAGGTGTTCTGCTTCATAAACTCTTTCAAACTAAAAACGACATTCCATTTTCTGAAATCATAGCTGTTGTCTTTTCTGAAACATATTTACCGAATATTTTTTCCGTACTGTGTCGAAGAATAAATATTCAACTTTCGACATTGCGGGAATGCGGGAAATACCGTCCATTCAGACTTACGATTTCTAAATTCTTCATGGTCTTGTTAACTTATGACATCTCCCAGGCATTTTAAAGGAGGTTACTTAGTTTACTTTCGAGTTATCTGTATATCGATATTTAATCATTGACGTAACCACCATCAATAAAATCGTACTCTTACAAGTTCGTCAATAAATCGTGATTGAGTTGCCTTTCCCTGGAAGAAAGATGCTTTCATCTTTTCGCAAGAATAATTTCATTAATGGCCGTTGGAATGGCTTGCCTTGATGAGATAATATCACCTTGTCAAGTCTCTACCTCCACCATTAAGAAATTGTGAGAGCTCGGTAAAGATTGGATGTAGTGGATTGGTGAGATGAAGCATGTGAATATTCCCGTGTAGTAGTAATCTACATCTTGATTAGCGAGCGTTAGCGTTAATACAACATCGTAAAGCGGTACAATGTCTAATATCCTCTCATTCTTGATGAATAGCAAGATAAAAATTGCAAGATACTATAGAGGAAGGTTTTAGAACTCTTCCAAGGTTTGGAAGTATTCGGAAAGACCAAGATTTACTATAGATATCGCAATCTGCCTCATTTGATTTTTGTCATTGATATAAGATTACCATCATAATCAGCCCCTTAGGGATTTGTTGTTGTAACTATGATGTAATGCATCCTGAAAGTCTTTATAGGTGTTAGTCTCCAGCTTCCAGTACGTTAATGAGAATCTATGTGGTTTGATAAAGTTTCAAGTTTATTGACTTTTGAAGACAATTCAGACTTTCTCTTTCAATTTCTTGCCGTCATGATTCCTTTCCAACTTCTCTTGGCAAGTAAAGTTGCAACTGATAGGGCAGTCTTTTGTAGGCAGCGTGAGTTCCTAACGTATCCATGTGAAGAAATATGGGGGCTTACTTGGTATCATACATATCCGTCTTTAACAATTTTTCCTTGGAATAAATTTGTGGAACATATGCTTCTCTTGCAGTGTCATTGAATCTTTCTAATTAATAAGTATATGTTCACTTATAAATCATGTTATAACATCGAATTACTCAATTTCTTGGTTTTTTGTTTGAATAAAAGGTCCTGATTGCAGGCGATCGATCCATAAATCTCTAGGAATTTTTCATCTCAAGACTTTGATCTCGTCTAGCCAACGTAATTATTTGAATAGTTATGCACTATCCTTGTTCAGTAACAGTAGAGCTGATTTCAATACCAAATATTTACAAGAGTCATATCTGGAAAGAGAGCTGCAATGCAGTGTTTTCAGTCACGTCCTTCAGATAATCATGTATTTTATGCGATTTTTCTGTCCTGCTTTTTTATTACTGTTCAAATGATGTCAAAGTTGATTAGTTCTGTACTACTTATTTACATTTTAGAATTGAAATATTCTGGAGATGTTTGGATGAGGGTGGATTCCTGCACGAATTATTCCAACGGAGGAAAGTGAGTGTGACAATGAGTATTTTTCTTTCTACCAGCATTAAATTGATTTTGTGGCTATAGTATCGCTACAACAGCTGGGAACTTATTTTAGTAAGCCGCTTTTACGGTAGTTGTCATCGATAAACTCTAGTCTTTATTAGCTTCAACCCCTCTTCCTTTTCAGTTAATGTGCTCGTCAGAGCATTAATCATTTGCAGTAAATTAGATCTCATTTATCGCTCTATCGTCCTCATTAGCAGCAACAAAACACACAAAGATCATTAACAATGTATAATGCTGAGACCAAAAATGGCGTATTCACGTTGATCCCCTAATGCCTCAATCCGTCGAATAGCCATAATATGGCTGCGGATGTCCTAGAAGTGTCATCCGATCTGAGAGGATGTTGACATTTCCATTCCGAGGTTCAGCTAAAAGAGGGTAAACAAATGCCATTATTCGATTTCGTCCTGGAAATGCTTCATCGCAAAGTGATGTGCCTCCATTCAATCCCCAACATCGAGGATTTTGGTGGTGATGACCTGGGAACATTCTGGTATGAGTTTTTTTGCCTGAATAATTTTTGGGCTAGCAGTAAAAAGTTTTGTAAAACCAGTAGGAAAAGCGTTTGAATTTCAGTTTTTTCCTTATAAGCAGATGCGATGTTATACAAGATCAAATACAACGCAGTACAATAATATAATGGTTGACGTTTCGGCGGTATCATTCTTCATAACTGGGAAGACCAAATTGATATACGGTTTTCTTAACAAACACTCTCATAGATGCAAAAAAACTTGATACATAATTCTCCAAATTGTTAAGTGAACAATTTAATCAGAACACTCGCCGTTTCCCCCTTTTTATACTTATATTTAACACTTATCTGATAGATTCTGCTCAAAATACGCAAATTCGGGATCAAAAATTCAAGTTATACGTTGAAGCTGCTACTCATGTATTATCAAAGTATATATGCTAAAGTATCCCGAAATAGTGTATTTGATTCGATAGTGCTGATGGTAATGATCTTTGTCCAACCCAATAAGAAGACTGGTTACCTATAATTGGCATACAAGTGTCTTTTGGTAAAAATTGATTCAGAAGAAAACCTATAAAAGTGTAACTTGTATGGGCAGGTTATTCACATCATCGCAGAAGTATGATGTTGTCGGGGCGAACAAATAGGGAAGTTAGGAAGTTAAGCAACTGGGGAGTTTTACCCGGCTCTTTGTATTGAATTTTCTAAGCTAAAGAGGCAAAATTGATGCAAAAGGTTGTTTTGTAAGAATTGGGTAGGCCATCGATTGAGTGTTAAGGGTACAACAGCATATCTCTGTTGAATGAAATAAGTGACCAGAAAGAAAATAAGTGTATATGAACTCACGATTCTTCCCTCACTTGCTAGCACTTTAGGTACATAAATATCTTGAACTCATTTTTGTACCAGTCAAATTAAGATCCAGTTTACTCAGTTGAACACTTTCGTAACTTTTGCGGAAGGTAGTACATCAATTTCTTGATCACAAAATGTGCAGTTTTTTTGCAACACTCTCCGTTTTTCTCAAGTCTTTGAAAAAGTATTGGATACCAACCTCACAGAGTCTCACATTTACGAAGAGTGTGTCTTACTCAGACCAAAAAGTTGGTTTAAGATATGGAGCGAGATCGCACATGATAACGGGGCACTCATCCTTGCGAATCATCTCTGGATTTTCGACATTTATCCAAAAATCTACAAGAGTTTCGGTGCAAATGTTCTAGACTCCTCTGCGTGTATACTGACGTTTACATCAAAATCTATCCTAATAACTTTTCATTCCCTATGGGTTTTAATTGGAATGTTTTGTTTGGCTTTGTGTTTTCCAACTAGGTGCTTTTTGAAGCTCTTAGTATGAAAACTCAGAGCCAAGCAAAACACTCCAATAGGCACTTATAGAGAATACGGTCAATCTCTGAGGAATACGCAATCCGCCTGGATCCAATAGACCTTAAATACTGATTAATGCTTATTTGGCCTATACAGTGATTTGCAAGGGCTAATTGATGTATCAAACCTGTGTTTTTTATCTTCCTAGGCATAAATGGCATCAATTTGTCGTCTCCAAAGAATTGATTGCTCTACCACAGGAATGCTGAGATACGTGCAGAGGTTGAAAAGTGATTTTTTTGTGTCAGAGACTCGAAACTCCAGAGTACTCTGATTGCTGGAAACTACCGGATAGGATTCTTGTTAATCTCGATTACGTTGATTATACTTGTTTTTCACGTTTTCCGCTGCGTTACAAAAGTACTAGGTGATAGAATTACGAGTCAATTTGACCTTTCTAGACTCTGAAGAAGGTGCGACAGCGCCGAGACATCAGCCATTGTTTTATTGTACTGAGTTGTGTTGAGTAAGTTCTATCATCAACAGCCTCGCATCTACTCACCGAGAAAACACTTTTATATAATGATCATACTGATTTCTTTGGGCCTTTCTGGATCGATAAAGAGGAGGTTATTAACGCCTTTGTGGTGGTGCCATGGTTTAGCTATTTTGCGAGTACCGTAATGTCTGTTGGAAAGTCTGTCTAGCTAACCATGATTAGAACTCGACAACTTTAACGATTTTCCATAATTCTCGAATGTTTCGGTTCCAAAAACTACACTTTTATTGAGTATACATGTTTTCACACTAGATTCAAAAGACGTTCATCTTGAATTATGATAGTCCATTAATTTCATAATAAAAAATATGCATAATTCCATAGGAGTAGAGACCCTTCTTTTATGAATATCCCTTCGTTCTGAGTGAGGGTTTGCCGAGCACACAGCGCGTCGAAGACGGATCTTGTAAATATTTTCGTTTCGAGGAAATGCTCCTCAGATCACTCAAGCAGCGATGAGTATATGCATCAAATATGCTAGGTAAAAGTTAGTACTGAGAATGTCACAAAAATCTGTCAGCAACACCATGCCATATCAAAGTAACTAACAATTATACTCAGAAAAAAACTTAGCAGAAAAACCTTTTCTTTGATGATTTGGTGTATATTGAGATAATATTTGCTTCGCTGTTGTAACTTTAATATCGCATTGAAGGTGATGATGCGATAGAGAAAGTGATGGTAATGTGATGAATCTCCTTCTTCATTTATCATATCAACTTAGCTACTACCAAATGAGATCTTATGAATCACATTAGGCTGACGTACAACGGAATTCAAAATGAAAATCTCAATATTTTTGAATTTTATTCTCTTTAAGAAGTCGTCCAAGTGAAACTTTGAAATGGAGTATTCAGAAATGTCTCTTGCAGAATCTGCACATACGAAACAGTTTTACATTTGTTGTTATAGTTGGTTTCTTTCAGCGGGTTGCGTAATCGACGACCTTTTCCGCTTAGTTCGAGCAAATTTTGGCTACGTCTGATTCGACCGTGGAAATGGCGACATTTAAGGCGAAAAGTGCAAAGGTGATATTAAATGATGACAATCATACAGACTGTAGTCGAATTAAACTGATTTGCTAATTGTCGTCTACAGTGCTCTGTACTGGTAGATGATTCGTCAGTTTTTCTTCAATAGTAATAAGTAGTGGTCGTTCGATGGACGATGATGATGTGTTGCCCGTAGTTGAACTTGCTACCCGTGTATCCCAGACTGCTTGTCCTTGCCTTATTTCTGATCTAATCGAAACCCATCGTGATTGTCATCTATCAATGTTCGAATTAGTAATGGATCTTGGCTATGGCTATGATAGTGAGATTAAGAAAGCTTACAAGAATTTGTAACTTTACATCCGACCGCGTTTGTAGACTTCGCTCAAAACACTAACGGTATAATTCTTTTTACCAGCCATTAACGGTCGACTAATGGTCACTGCAGCGTGGGAGGATTTTGTCACCTGACATACGGTGATTTCGTAGATAATTCATCTTCAATTCCTTTATATGTGGGGGTAAATCCTCTGGAAAATATCGGCTGAACCTAAAGGCACCTTACTACTTACGAGGCTGCAGTGCCGAAATATGTGTCTAGCGCTGTATAAGTACCATGATAGACCTCATGAAAGGATCAAGATATGTTATCAGATTTTACAAATGTTCAGTTCTAAATACCGACTCTTTATAAGCCTCAGCACGGGTAATTAACATGGAAATCTCAAGACATCTTGTTTAGCCGACGCAGGGCAGTGATTTAATAGCAGTAGAGCTTCGATGATTGATGTTTCGGTGGTTTCATCTTCTTCAGAACCTAGACGTACGTTTTGTTGGACGATTTGAGTGATTCGATGGATAATTAGTGCTTCTATATACGCACCTTATCTCCGGTTGGTCATTCTGCCCTACTTAGGTGGAATATAGAGGCATCGATACTCTACCGAATCCTTGAAATCACCTAATATTACGTACGTACAGGCTCTAAAAAAAGACGAAATTGCTGGAATGTCAGCCATTGAACTGCTACTATTATTGCTACAGTCCATTTAACGTCGGTTAAGCAAGATAAGTCCTTGAGATCCACCAAAATTTAGTTAATGTCAAAGATGAAGGCACGAAGTGCACTAAGTCCTCGGAATTCCTTATTTTATTTTTTTGGAGTAGTAAATTCATTAGAACACTTTATGCGGTGCCCGATAGAGACATATTCTCGCGCAATACACCTAGCCAGGTTTTCGTTTGTTTTGTATTGAGTTATGAATACACGGCTGAGTTGAATCCATGTTATATATTCCATATCCTGAAAAACGAAATCCACCAAGACGTTAATCATTGTAGAGTAAATCCACTATGTTAACAACCTCGTATCAGTGTGTTTATCAAGAGCATACATATCGCTGCCGAGGCTAAGAAATAGTCGTTTCTGCAAATATTTATTTTTTACACTCATTTATGTTCCCTTCAAATTTTCCACTGACGACCCATCCTGCTACATCAACTCACATCCATGTTTAGATCTGGAAGTGAACGGTCACGAAAACTGACGCCAAGTCGCCTGGCTTGTTGTCCACCGTCGCCGTCGTTACCGAATTTTCACGACGCAGCTCAGTCCGTCGTGCTTCCTGAAGAATTTCGTGTGAACGTCGTGAACGGTTCGTTAGAAATTCGTAGTTGATAGATGAATGTCGTTGCTTCAATGACTCTGAAATTAATTATGGGCCTAGTGTGTTGATTCGTTTGACATCTAATTTACCTGCAAATTGTCGCTCATGTAGAACAAATTCAAAAATCAACATTTTTTCTTGTTTAAAGCTCCATGCAAGAATAAATTTGGGAAGTAAAAATATAGATGCATGATGCAGTTTTTTGTCTTAGTACAGTAGATGTCACAGCAACGTTCAATATTTAGATTTTTATTTTAAATTAGCAACAATCAAATCTGTCAGTCACACCACTGCAAAACTATATTATTTGGCTAGTTTTGTATTCTTTCGACATGTTTTATTTTTATTCTTTCTATTTCATGGGAGCATATAAAAGTAAGATTTATTAGACGAGGAAATCAATTTTGAATTTTGTAGAATTAGTGTTTTGAATCCAACATTTGAAAAAATCTGCCGTAGTAAATCAGTGATTGTTTGAAAAATGTTAGGTTTATGCGAATGTTAAAGATAAGACATTTTTGATCTACTAGTATACTTACATTAGTTCTAGAGAAATACAGAGAAAGCCTTTGTGTTTTTTTTTAGGTACTTCAAAGATATCCGGTGTCAGTGCTGAGGATAACGCTCCTTCTACTTCTGTGTGCACTTTGTGAGAGTGACTTTATAATTCAATTTTTCTTTAGAATTTTCACGTTTGATATACAAGGAGGCAGTATTTTGTCACACTAAGCATTTTTTTCTACAAAAGAATATTCCTGCTACTAGATATTTTGTTTGATTGATAAAGTTAGTACTACTAATGAAAACAATTTTATAACTGCTTAACACTATTTCAAGTGTTTTTTGCGTGTTGTTCCTCTATGTGAGCTTATAGCAGTAGGCATAAGTTATTTAAGATCCTACGGTGATACTCTTGTTTTTATGGTCATATAGCGAATTGCTGAGGAACACGAGTCGGTCAGACCTGAATCGAAACCAGTCCGAATATTTTTTTCTGGTGCCGAATGAGTTTTTTTCGTGTTTTAGGCCTCCCGACGTCTATTCGAATGGCGTGACTAAAGTCCGTATTGACGATATGCCTCCGACTTGTTTGTTTCCAGCGAAAGTGAACAATGATTCCTGTGCTGTGCAAGGCGAAAGTCTAGATACTAGTGAGTGCAAACTCAATTTTAGCGACGGCAAAAATATCTGTCGTTGTAAATCATGTGAAGTTATGAGATTCAAAAACATATTTTATATGTATAGAAGAATAAGAAAGTACGCAATGCAATGGATTCTATTTTTAACATCTTTGATGTGGTTGGATGCTTATGAATATATTTTGACCTACACAATTACTTAAGAATGCCTACTGATGTATCACTTTAGTGCTTTTACCCTCTGAAAAGTTCTGCATTGATTTGCCAATCTTGGAGAAATGGAGAGTTTGATTCGTTCGGAGCGCAGTGTCGAAGCAACAACCAAGTGTGTATCGCAGCGCAAATTTAATGGGGGCTTTACACGTTTCGCAAGCGTATAGAACAATATGGGAATCATTTTGTTTTCAAAAACGTCTGGATGTCGTGCTAGGAATATCATGATTGGTGATCGAAAAAGCCGATAGGACTATGGGAGTTCCTTGATTCTCAGCGAACAAATGGTATCCGATTGTACTTCTTTTAGTGACCTTTTATTGAAAAAAATGTATCCTTAGTGTCTTTCTCTCCAAAATTTGATCTAGCATTGCAGCTGAACACAAAAGAAAACTTTACATCGTTGAAATTTCGTGATAGTATCATTGAAGTCGATAACTGAGTAGTTCCCTACACGAACTAGAAACTACGTAGATGTTCTGCTTTCTCAAATCCGCAAAGGATTGATTCTGTTAAATAAATTTCTTCAGAAGCTTAAGTTCTCCACAGCTACTTTTGCAAATGACTTCTCTTGTCGTCTCTTCCAATTGAGATTCTTTTTAATTTGTTCAGCTACAGAAGGAAAGCACAGTTCTCGAAAAACTGCAGTAATCATCGGTACTCATCAAAATTTTTCATGCAATACGCTTGAAAAAATTATGATCGTTGACTCCAAAAAAATTTCATTTACTTTCAGAGATTGTATCAGCAAAGTTTCTAGCGAATTTCTCAATAAGTGAACTGAGGAGTAAAGAACTTTTCTTAAAATCTGTGCACATTTATTGCTTGTATAATGTGAAAAATGAAATTTCTCACTATGTACGGTATATATATATATATATATATATATTATACATACATATATTATATATACATATATTATATATATATGTATATATACATATATATATATATATATATATATATATATATATATATCTAACGAGCTAAAACGATTTCGGGTTTTACATCATCCGTGAGCGGTCGCTTGATTTTCTTTCCTACCTCTGCTTTTGATTTCGACCTAACACCATCTCTGAATCAACTAGTAGGAAGCTCGGCCGAGGGTCCGTAGCCGAAACCCATTCCTTGGAAACGACATCATGAAGACCTGAAAAGCCCTTGCAAGGTTATGTCAGGAAACCAAGGAGTATCATAGGCACTACCAGCAATATAACCTTTGAAATATGTGCTGGGGTCCGCATAACTAGTGAAAACAGATCGTATAAGTGTCTAACTAAGTAAACGGGCTAAAAAATGAAATTTCGCTTAGTTTTTTGATATTCACATAACATGTTTCATTCTCACGTCTCTGAATTTGCTGGTGGATCTCGAAGAAATTATCAAAATCTGTCACCTAGTCAAGCCTTCAGTGATTTGCGCGGGACCTTACTACTTATACCATTTTTTCTTTTGTTCTGCTTCTCACTGGCTTAGTCAGCTCTGTTGTGAGGTACGGGTGTAGAATCAATCTCAAGGATCTGCCCCAATTACCGTAGAGGAATTGAATATTGGCGGAGGTTGGTCTCATTTAGTGTTTTCTAAAGTCATCAAGCTTAGGTGCTTGGAAGTCTTGTTCCCATCCTACGTCAAGTGGAGCTAGTCAAAACCTGTAACTTTTCTTTTCTGCATTTTAACTCCACCATTTTTCATGAAGGCAGTAATCACCGTTCTTCGCTTAATAACAATCTTATCAGCTTTCTTGGAAGAATGAGTACCAAACAACGAAATATCTGTGGGAACTTACCACTGTTTTTCACAAACAAAGCTATTTTGAAGTGTTGAAGAGATAATGAAGCAATAAAACGGTGTCATGTAATCAGCTTGAAGCAATTATTCATCGACCTTGTTTGTTATGTTAAGTATTTTTCATTGCTATCAATATGGATTTGTATTTAGAAGCAGGTGGAGAGGATGTATCATACAGTGACGTTGGCGAAACAAGTATAGTAGAAGAAATATCATACAGCACAGACTCTGGTGAAACGAGTTTCTTAGAAGGATACGTTGGTGTTGAGGCAAAGGTAACGGTTCAGTTTTTTGAAGGTGTCTCTATTCACAGCAATTTTTTTACATAACTCTTTCATTAACTTATAGTCATGTTTTAGTGAATTCTTACCTTCCTTCATCTTGATATAACTGTTCAGGAGCCGAATCTGGATGCTCGACCTGAGAAACCAGTACTTAAGAAACCCGGTCAACCATCACGACTTAATGTTCGCAAAAAACAGACAAACAAAAGAAATGAAGTTGGGTTTGTAAGGTGAGGTTCTTTAATAATGAGCTTCTGTCTAATAATATAAAATAAAGGTCACATTAAAGTGTTTTTTCATGGTGTTTTCGTAGTAATTCGATGTAAGAACTAAATGATGTTGATGATTTATCACTGTTGTAGAAGTGAATGCTAGAGGACTGATGTAACTTCTCATTGATATTGGTTTGTATTTACTTTAAGAGATGAGTTACCGACACGTCTGACCGATGACAGCGACAGTGATAATCCGATCGAATATCGTAACAGCAATACCTGCCTTCAAGTCCCTGGCACAACATCGCGATCCAGTGACGACGAAGACGACGTGCCCATTGGTAAACATTACTTGTTGTCGATATAAAGCTCAAAGAATGTTTCTTAGAACTTTAAAAAGGATAGAGCAGCAAAAAGTTGATCAATCTATTGAATAATGCGTCGCCATGCGTTCAATTTTATTCGTAGCATCGTAGAGTGGGTTGAAGTTTATTTAGTTAGACAATTACTTGTGCTGATCAGCTAATGTAGGAAGTCACTGCTTTCATTATCTCAGAAAAGCCTTTTACCGTTTTTCCGATCCCAGGGAAATGGGAAACCCTCGTTTTTGCGCAAAGCAAAATAAATCAAAGACCCTGTGTTTTCTAAGTCAGGTCTTACCACTGCGCTACACAGGTTCCTATCAAGTTTATGCCGTCACTTAAGGTCTGACGAACTAGAGGAACAGTTATGACAACGATCGAGAGGTCTGAAATAATGATATGCTCGAATGTGCGTCTCTGTGCAAAATATGAGCAAGTAACAGCTCATTAATGATTCAAAATATATGTTCAGTGGCCGTATTTTTGAATCGAGGTGTTTACGTTTGATTTAAACCAAAATGTAAATATGAATTCTCATGTTGCTAATGTCTGAAAATCGTGACGAAAATTATGCGATCAAGATTCTGAAGATTAGATGTTGGGAATACACATAAATAATGTTCTGAGAACAGCATGTAAGTTCGGTCCAAGTGAAGAATATAACGTAGTGTTAGACACTACCTTCCAATCAACTGTTTTGGAAGCTCGCTAAAAAAATTCAATATAGTCTGTGAAAATGTTCTGAGCCTTTTCGAGGTTGATACGTCAATGGCTTACGTACGTTTCAGCGGTATAACCCGCTTTACTAGAGGCACACGACCCACCAACTCTACTCTACATCAGGGATGGGATACGTGTTTTTGATGATAGCTCAAGAATTAAGGTTATCACCATTTTTCCAGTCTATGGCTTACCAGCCATAAGTCCCAAAAACACGTCTCCCATCCCTGCTATAAAGTACGATTGACTAGTGGGACATGTGGCTCTGATTAGACGCCACCGAAACGTGCATGACACAACTGACATACCAACTTCGAAAAGGCTTAAAGATCCTCACAGACAGTGGTTAAAGTTGCCTTGAAATACACTCAAAATCCTACGTTTTTCTTTCGATCATAATTAATTCACCAACTCAGACTGATAATGCCCATGGTCTTTAAATTTCAATATTCGGTAAGCCGTCGCGTGTGAGTGTGTAGACTAAATACGCAATCAGTCAACTTTACGATGTTTATCAAAGTCAAATAGTGAAGAGCCTGACGCATCCCCTCAGAGTTGATCAGCGATAAACGCTTTATTCTGTACGCTTCTTACACTTTACGAGTTTATTTCGAGCAAGCGTACTAGGGTACTCCGTTTCATAATTGTTAAATACTCACGAAAAAGAGTAACTTTTCCAGTCTTTTCTGCAGGTGGCTTGGCGTCAAAGGTCTTGCGTAGGGATACGCTGGCTTTACGACTTGATGCTCCGCCGTGTAAGGATGACATCAGTGGTCAGACAGCTGATGATCGTCGAGCCCTGATGCATAAAGCCTCCATGAAGCTTGAAAGGTATAGTACACATGTTGTGCAACTCATTCTGAGCAACTGTATTTAGAACAAAATCTGTCATTCGTGTAGGAACAGATGCCGTCCCGAAAAAACCCTTTGAAAATTTTTTGCTAAATTTTTAAGCACTGCACTCTGGACGATGCCATTATGGGTGTAAGGGTGAGAACAAACTGGCGAATAGATCAATGTTCAAATTATTCACAAATATCAACTGCTCAACTTAGCGATCAAACAGGTGTTAATCATGTGACTGATTTACTACAACATTGAACTGCAGCTTGAGAGCGTTAACAACTGGCTCACAAATCCTTTGTTCAAAGATTCTTCAAAGAAACTTTCCATCAATTTTTTCCCATTCAGTTTTCCTTTTCTTTTTTTTCTCTTCTTTTTTCCTTCTAGACTTTAGGCAAGGACCCTGAGAAATGTTTTTACGACATGAACACCTTTCGAAGGTAGCGCTTTGGTTAGCACGTTGACGGCGAAATCTCGTCTATAAATCATACATTTTGCGATGGTCAATATTTTTTTCGGAAATCCATCTCCTGGAGTGCTCTGAATTGATTGTTAATTTGATTCATGCAGATGCTTCTTCAATGTTTATTTTGTAACAATTCGAAAGACCGCTACCAACTTCGCGAAACCTTTGTGTACGGATTGATTCTCGAAAATTTGTTTGGCTCATTTCGATTTTTTTTCTTTTGGAAAGTTTGTTGTAAATGATCAGATGGTAAATTATTCAGAGGATTTAACCAACATGCGGCGCAGCGGAGAGTTCGAAGTGAAAAAGGCGTGATTTCCGACGAGAGAATTTTTTTTTGCCGTTCGGAAAAATTTTGGCGTTTCTCTTATCCTTTATAGTTTCCATATTATCTGTACATGCTCATATGCTTGTGATGCATAGATAAATCTTGCGTGCGAGGAAAAAGGCTACGCACATCTCTCACTGTTATAACCGAATATTTTGCTTGAGAAGAGTAAACTGAGAAATCCAAAATTCCTAGAGCTTACTTCTGAATTCGTCAAGGTCATAATAGGGAATAACCCCGATTTGTACTACTGATGTTTGTCAAAAAGTGATATTTGCATGAAAATGCTGAAATTTGAGGGGTTTTTTTGCCTTTCTGATATGTATACATTCTATATATATATATATATATATATATATATATATATATATACATATATATATATATACATATATACATATCCATATACATATATATGCATATGTACATGTACATTCATGCATATATCTTTGTATATATACGTATACATATGCATATGCATTCATGTCACATACATAGACTGAAAGATATATTAACACTTTACACGACCTGCTGTCCGAATTATTATGCAGAAGATTACGTTTGGTTGCGATATATAAATTCTTTAGCTTTTATAAGGGATGTAACACATAGAAGTTGCACTTTTCTAAAGTCGTTTATTTCTATGCACAAAAGTTTCCTCATGGACTTCTTGCCAACTGGCGCACGATTGCTCTCCTGCAAGTAATATTCCTTTTGAATGTCTGCAGCAAACCTCATTACTAAAAAAAACAAAATGGGCTTTCTGGAAGCATTTGCATAAGTCAAAGTATCATTTGATTATAAGTACTCCATAAGAAGATTTCTGCACCATTTATGGCCATGTGAAACTATGCGGTTTTTCTAGACGAGAGATACCGTCTTCAATTTGTTAAAGAAGCCTTGCAGTCTACACGCAATCTCAGGTTCCTCGTATCCATCCATCGTCGGAAAAATTCACCTCTTTGATCTTACAAATGGAATCGAAAGCATAATTCACTCCAAAAAATTGACGGGACGCTTATCTCATATCGTTTGAGGGCTTAGTTAAGACTCTCCCGACGAGCACAAAGCCCAAATTATGGAATCTGCCTTGTCGCCAGAAGAAACGTGCAGGTGAAATAAATCATGCAAACTTTGACGTTTCATTGACTAATAGTCACGAAAATCAGTAGCGGAAATCATGTACATATTGCTATTGTAATATAACAGAGGTACATATACAGATATAACTGAGATACATGTAACTGAGATTTTTAAGATTTATTTCATGGAATTACAGAAGAGGTCACTTATAGTCGGAGTAATACAGTGGTAAAAATAAAGTTTTTAGCTGTAACCGAAACTGATAATAGACGGGAACTCTGGGACTTTAAACATAAGAAAATGCTAATCAGCTTTTATTCGGCAGATATGTTTCACCATGGTTGGTCAGTTAACGCAGGTTGTGACAAGTAATGAAATTCATTCGATCTAAACCATTCTTGAAATCTTCACATTTTTTGTTTGGAATTGATGATTACGATATGAAGTTTTACAGAAAACTAAGTGAACGTCCTACAGTTGAAGAACTTGAAAATCGAAACATACTGAGGAATCCTGCCGTAAAAACAATGGAAGAGAAACGAAAGCTGTTACTGAGAAAAGTACGTCATAGGAATTCCAGTGCTTTCCTCGAATGAAACCCTAAGGATGTTTTTTTATTTCAGTTGAGTTTCCGACCAACTATTGCGCAACTAAAAGAGCAACAAATCATACAGTTCAATGATTATGTTGAAGTGACTCAGGCGGAAGCTTATGATCGTAAAGCAGATAAACCGTGGACTCGATTGACGTCCACGGATAAGGTATGGTTGACCGAAGAACGAACAGATGTTGTGAGCTAATGATTGTTTTGTTACGAAACAAAAATTTTCTAGGCGCTTATCCGTAAAGAGCTAAACGACTTCAAGGCCACCGAAATGGACGTTCATGAGGAGAGCCGAATGTATACCAGGTACATTCGTGCATTTTTACATTTACCCCTGAAATTCCATAGATAAGAGCGGTCTGAGCCGGAAAATAGGCGCGTGCATACACTTTATTCCCGAAATTTCGTTATACCTATTTTTTTCTTACTTTTGAAATTTTTCATTTTTTTCACATGTGTAAGGTGTTATTTCTTTAGGAATCATGAAAATCGTCTAATTATGGATTAATGTGCATGTCGGTTTGTTCTCTTTTTTTTGCGAAAGATGAAGCGCTCATATCTATGAAATTTTAGGGCAATTTCTTGTTATCTTAAACTCAAACTTTTCGCCATTTTACACACGGGAACTTGAATTTGAGTGGCATGTTTTCGTTAAAAATTGAGCAGACGGCATAATCTCCGTCTGATCAATTCGTTATTGATTTAAAAAGTTTTTTTTTCCACTCCGGAGATAACCGTACCAGGACGTGCTCAGTTGGTTGTCACAACCTGTCACTAAAAGCGCAGATTTTTTTTGTTTAGAAACGTGTAGTCAAATTAAATCCCCTCATGTATAAAATTATTACGTGGGATTTTAATAGTGCTATTCAATTGGTGTATCTGAAGAACATAGTGGTTAGCTTTGGACAATCCCTTAGGAATGCACCATGCTTTCAATTCCAATCGTAGCGGTATCAAATGCAGAACGGCCTGAGCAAGGAAATCTAGGATAACAATTTAATGTGTCCATTTTTTGGACAACTTTGATACCAATTCGCCTATACTAGAAGTATCAGACGTCTTATCAGGCCAGGATAATAAGTTGAAACAGTGAGCTGTGTCCATTGCAAGATCTCCCTAACCACTGCATTAGCGCTACATGCGCCTTTTAGCCATTGCCTTGAGTTGTCGCATAATTTGCAAATTGTTCTATTGCTAAAAGGCTGTGAATGTTGGTGAATGATTTAGTAGCTCGGACAGACACTTTGATACGATCGTAGCACTATCGCTCACCATCTAAATGAAATGGGCTACCGCAAAGTTATGCCTCAATGTAGACCTCATGCATTTACCGACCACCTCATGTTGCAGTTCAAAGTCGGTTCGCAACATTTTGGAGAATTTGCGATAGACCACGATATCACATCGATCGCATAGTCCTGATATTGCTCCATCCACTTTTTATCTCACGCCCTGAAGAGTCATCTTTGGAAGAGAAAATTTGAAGACTACGCTCAATCCAAAAGCGATCTCATCACTCTTTGGTCGCCAGCTCATTTTTTTCTGGGACGAAGGCATCCAGTCTTTGCCCAGCAAATGGTTGCACATCATCGATCAGGGCTAATGGAGAATTTAATATATAGTGCATAGTACGTATATAGGACATAAAACGTATGTATATTTACTATATACATGTACACGTACTTATATACAAGTGTGCATGTATGCATGTACATGTATATACGCATATGCATGTATACATACATATATACATATACATATATATATATATATACATATATATATATATACATGGCATATTTATTCATGTATATATACATGTATCGATTTAGCTTTGCCCTCAAAATTTCCTACAATCTCGTTCCACGCACGCTTAAAACTGGGTCTTCAAATGTTTGCATTGTCTTCGAATGAGCGAAACGCTTACACGGCTCAAATTTATTCGAGATAAACAAATCGGATACGTCCATCCTAGGCAAGCTTGTAACTGGTTTTGCTTCTGAAAGGGGAAGACGTGTCTTTTGTCTAACCAATATAACATAACACTCTAGTCGTTGAGCGTGTGTCAACAGAATTCATTTTGATTGGAAAACTTACTATAAGACGGATGCTCAAAGAATTTTCCAACATAAAGGGTAACAAGGCTTTGCCAATAAGTGGTAAAATGGAGGAAAAGAGATATCAGGGTTACGTTACAGTACGTTATAGATCACTCTATAACAAATAGCACTGAATTTTGATCAAGAGTATAACAAATTGCGTGTAGCGGCAGAGGTTAGAGGTGCAGTTTAAATATGATGTAGTGATCTTTGGTTCAAACCAGCATACCTTCCGAAGCAACTTTTCCATCTTTTCGCGGTTCGGTAAACTAATACCATAAATGTCTGCGAGGGTGAAAATACTGATTTTTTGGATCGGTTAAGCACTCCGCCCATTGACCAGATTACATTCATTTTACTTTCGCGATACTACGAATGGGGTACAATGCAAGACGAATCTATTATCATCTGCTCAACGCTTTACGCTTTGTCCTTTTACTTTTATTCTCTCCTTATTATATATATTTACAGATTTCATCGGCCGTAATGTATTCAACTCAAAGGCGATGATAGACTTTTCTAGTTAGAATATGATTCATTGCAAATTTCACTTATCGCCCAGAATTTTTGGTGCGACGAATTACTACGGTGCTAGCATCTATAATTATTGTGAGCTTTACACGAAGTTAATCAGTACTGACAAAAAATGTTGTATTATTTTATTTATATAACAAAAGACCTCGTCATTATTTACTGTGATAGATTTCTATGCCCTCATCAGCGGCTTCTCCGTTGTCTATCAATTTTGCTTTTCGATATATTCGTTTAATATTGGACTTGTAAATGCCTTCATGTGTTTGTTGTAAACAATACTAAGATACGACATCTAATCGCTAAATCTCTGTTTTTTTTTTCTTTACGAAATCAGAAAATTCGTATTTGTGCGGTAATATTGATGTCTGATCTTTTTTCATCACTCCCAACACACCGCTTTGTCTTCTAAAGCATCGAGATGTGATGTAAAACGACCAACATAATCTATTGCCTCAAACAGAATCTTATCTACCGGTTTCTTTTACTCATAGAAACGATGTAATATAATACGTGCAAATTTCCAGTCAACAATAAATTATAAAAGCAGCATCTGTTTTGATCTTTATTAAGCGTGTGTTTCAGTCATCCAACGATCGCAACTTTACTCAAATAAACTAAAAATGAGAAGAAAAACAATATGAATAACAGCCATACAACATTCTAAACATTAACAAAGCATCACAAGAACAATAACGTCCCTGACGTCCCTGAGGACAAAGAAGTAGAAGGAATTGGCATCCAACATTCACATGTAAGAGAGAGACTACAATTCTCTGTCTATAAACGAAAGCTGGTGTACATACGATCTATATTAGTGTGTTCTTGGCAGGTTACAATTATACTGAAATAACAAAATAACTGTCGAATTACTACGTCGGCTCTACGCGAGGAAAAGAAAAACTTCGGAAATTAAACGTGCTTAAGTAGTGTGGATACGAAGCGAATGAAAACTACAGCGTACGAACTAACAGACTAGGTAGAGTTAAGACAATGAAGCTAGTTAAATTATGCCATGTACGACGATGATAGCAAAGTATACAAAGAGGAAAAAATGCCTTCGAGCGGTAATTTTTTTTTCAAATTTGACATTTAAATAGACACAGACTGTACAAATAACACGGGTAGAGGTGAATTCAGAGGTTACTGAGTGAGTGAGGAGTTTCTGGTTGAATGTTGTACTTCTCAGGAAATGTGTAATAATAGAACTTCTGATAGCTACGAATATGATATAGTAAAAAAAAAACACATCAAAGGTCACAATACACGGTACAGTTTAGTGTCACTAGAGTATTTCAGTGTTCAAGTGTTCTCAACAAGAGTTCATCATTAAGTCAAATCTCGAATAATGAGTTCCTATTTGACAGAGAGTTTCAAGTGGTACCGAACCGCAACCATGAATGTGAGTTGTTGTTGTAGTAGTGCATTATTCTTCAGTCATAAACAACCCAACACAGCCCCTGATAGTTAGTTAGTCGAGACGTTTTGGTTGTTGAATGGATCTTTTTGTATGCGAATAGTGGTTGGTAAGAGCTCGTGCGAAATATAATACTGACGCTTGCAAACGAGCCTCCATGATTAGCAGCATTACATGGATCTGTAATCGATCAAATTATTCTACTAGAATCTATGTGGAAGATTTGTGAACACCAAACATTTCACCAAGCCTGATAGACGATGATTCTCAAACTGGGTTTGGCTTTGAGAAAAGCCTTCACAGCGCTGTTAGAAGGAAAAGAGGTTACGTTTCATCTTCAGAGTCCCTTCTCTCAATAGAGTTGCAAAGCACAAACGTTGAGGGAAAATTGTGGGTATTAAAACGCTAAAAAACATCTAGAATTTTATTTTCGGCGCAGAAAAAGTCATCCTAACTGAACAACGAAAAGAGTGCAACTTCATAACAACGGTAAACCCCTGGCACACAGCGCGATATTCATTATTTCATTAGAAATTTTTTTCCCGCTTCAGCAAAATTTCTTAGTTTCCGTTTGTTAATCTTATACTCCATGATATTTCCTACACAATCATGCGCTTGTGGTGCATAACTGTTTTACGAGAGAAGAAAACTGTAAGCTTGGAACGCGATCTTCTTTCCCTTTTTACAGCGCACTGTGAAGGCCTTTATGGAACCAAACTCAGTTTCAAAAATCATCATCTTTCAAGATATCAAATGACTGCTAAAAGTCTAATGAGAAACCAAGCAAAGACGCTAGCTGTGCAAACAATACGCGCCAAAGGTGAAACGCAATTTTCTCTTAGCTGCTACGGCGCACTAACAAGGCCTCTTGAGACAACAATCAGTATCAAAATCCCAATTTTCGAGTATCGAGTCACAATTAAAAGTTTAGAAGTAGCTCTGTTCAGCAAAAAAGGCCTCCAAGTACTCATGCACCATCGATGTATGGTGTCCTAAAGGGTCGAAATAGACAACAGATATGAAACCGAGCTTCACGCTGTCTCCACTACTACTCTGGATGCTATTTTGCTTGGATATTTTCTTCTTTTTCCCTTATTACTAATTACTTAATTCGTAATTCTCAGATAATTAAAACAGAATATTCCTTAGGTTCAAATCGAGGTCACTGGATTGCTTTCAACTAGAAAGAAAAAAACTATGGTGACTAGTCAATACTCAAGTCTCGACACATTCCCACCCATGTATAAGGAGTTACACTGCACACGTGGTGACGTCATTCTTTGAAAATGTTCTAAAAAGGAATTCACACAGCAAAGTTCAACTCCCTTGTCTGCGAAAATCACCACTATTCGACAAAAAAGTCTTCATTTAACTCTCTTTCTGGCAGTGATATGATGCTATAACTACACATACGACTATGTTGAGTGTTATGCAAAAACCTCGATTTATGCCGATATTTGCTTACGAAGGCAAACCGCTGACAGATTGATATCTTGTAATGCGCAGAGTAATAACAGAGCAGTACACCATTGTGCTGTGGTTATCACGGGTTCTCGAAAGGATGAGAAGCGGGTTCAACTCCAGGTTCAAAACTTGAGGTTCAAAGTTTTGCATATCACTCAACTTTAGTGAAAACAAGATTGAAGCCATCTGTATTCATCGATGTTATTTATCCTCGGTTCAATAAAAGCTCACAACGTACCTTTTCAGACATCTTAAAGTCTTTCATTACAGACTCTCGCATGTCCTCTGTGATACGATGAGGAAAACATGCCGCCGTCTTCACAAACGTTTTCATATCGCGCGACAACAACGTATTCACCTGCAGTTACCCAAATCCAATGAATATTTCATTGTGAACGGGAATTTATAGATATTTGAAGTTTTTAATGATTAAATAGAAATTGTGAGAATGTTTCGAGCCTCTTTGATGTTGGTGAGTCAGAGCCATACGTACGATTCGCCGGTGTCACCCGCTTCAACAGTGACCCAAGTTCTACGTCTCACGTTATCACCTTGATTACGTCTACTCATCCGTGCTATTAAGTAGGGCTCAGTGTGGGGCGCGAGCCAGTGATGAAGCGGGCGACACCGCTGGAAAGTACGCACGGCTTTGACGTACCAACTTCCAAAAGGTTCTAAACATTCTCACAGACAATTCTGAATGTTAAAAGCTACGTTTAACCCTCTGACTTCCGAGGACTCAAAACTCCTTGAAAATCAAAAGACTCAGATTGTCTGCGCATCTAACCCCCAACAGTGATAGTGTATACTCCAAAGGAATGGAGCACGTTTCCTATAGCGCTCTATGTCACTAAGGATTTATTACTAGGGACTGATTAGTTTAACTAGCACCTCAAAGCGTACTACTTTTCTACTGCAATGATTAGATAATTGATAATATCCAGTAACTTATCACAACACTAGCGAGACCGTAAGCACATATTGCCATTACAGCCAGTTTTAACTGGCTTTGAGCCGCTAACCGTTCAATTAACTGGCTGTAATGCCCATATGTGCTTACAATAGAGTTAGTGTAGTGATATGTTAGTGAATGTTACCAATTATCCAATTATTCCAGCAGAAAAGTAGTACGCTTTAAGATAATAGTTAAACTAAATCAATCCCTATTAATGAATCCTTCGTGACGTTAAGAGCAACAAAAAACGTGCTTCGTTGCACTGTTACACTGTCGCTATCGGGGACTAAACACGCAGACAATTTGAGTCCTTCAGTCTCTGAAGAGTTTTGGGAACACGGAAGTTAAAGGGTTAAAATCAGTCGATGAAACGGATTGAGATAGAGACAATGATAACAGATATCAGATATGACATAGGGAAGAAGATAGGAAAAAAAAAGAAAATGTTTAGATGACAGATGATTTTCAGAACAGAGATCATGATATTATACTAAATTCAAATGTGTTTTTTACCGAGCGCTCAGAATGACTAATGTACAAAACTGTAACGGCGATATTTGCGGGGGATTTATAAGATTGTAATTGCTGTTATGGATAGTAAACACTTTGAGTCTTTTTTTGGCGTCAAAAAACTTAAATTGCTTAGTATTCATATAAACAATTACCATAATCTCCTAAGCCTCCCGAAAATATCGTCGTCGTAGTTTGTGTGTTAATCACACTGAGTTTGGTAAATGCACTGATTTCGAAAACGTTGGGCAATGATAGATGTTTTTGTTAAAACTCTGCCATTGCAAAACCTCAGTAAGAAAAATTTCAACACAAATTACGGCTACTAGTATAGCCTGTATTCCAATTTTATCTATGAATGTCCAAGTAGTAAATAACCTTGGCATAATCGTAGTCATCGTGACGTATACCAAAGAGGGCATGGATATAATTCCATACAGCTGTTCTATAGACCGTGGTGTCCACATTCTCATAACCACCCATGCTGAAGAATGAGACATATTAGGAAAAGATCCAGAACAATCTGAGGGCAATCCTGCCGACAGGGAATATCATACTCTTCTATCCATTCGACTATGACACACTAGACAGAAGACAACTTACAATGAGTACGTGAGTCTCTGCGTAAGCTCAAACTTCTCGTCCAGATTCTGCGCAGATTCCGGCACAAGATCGTTGAGAAGGCTGAAGCCATGATCCCAGGTGAACTCCTAAAGTTTCGGTATGTAAGAAGACAGAATTCACAAAAGAAGTGTTGAAAAACCTACGTGTATTTTGTATGTTTTAGCACGATCTTTTCGAGCGGCGAAATCAACATAACCAAACTCTTTTTGGAAGCTAAACACCGGTTCTTCACCGTTTATCTCCACAGGTGATTCACCGCCAGATTGCACATCTAAAACCAGAAACACAAGCCTCTCGACAAAAAAAAAAATAAGTAGAAAGCTCTCGGTGTTGATCCATCCCTGATGGATGGGCTATGCCTTTGCTTCATTTACCATCGTTTAAGTGACTGGATGCATATCTGGCCTTTACAATCACTAACTGCGGCTTTCGAATGTATCAATCGGTGTTGTCATCCTCTTAGACAAGTCTCGTACCAATTCATCGACCGCGGAAGGAAAGAAGGCTTGTTAAGCTTTGAGCGCAAGGCCGATTGATCAATCAAATGTGTCACAGAGAACCTCTAACCACTACGCTATACGCGTTCACATGTCTCTCGATATGATAGACATATCATTCCCGAACTTCTTTGCACAATATTGGGAATAGATCATGCTGTAGTTCACTGCCTCTATGTGGGTAGGAAAAAGCCCGAGTTTTGCACTGTGTACAAATGTTTTAATCTCATCATAGAGAGCACGGTCGCCCGAGTTGCAAAGCTCAGAATTACCATCCAGGAGGTTAGTATAGAACGAACCATAGTCAAGAATCACCATCATTCTAGTATTTTGTTGAAACAATCTGGAAACGGCGACGACTTAGATATCCAAGAACGGCTCTGCGACTCGAGAAAGGCAGACTTTCAACCAAAAGGCATCTACCATTTAGGTATCAATTGCGCTGACCACGGATAATAGTTACCATTTCGTGACGAGTTGGCCATAGAAGCATCGACAAGTCTCAGATAATAGTAATGGGTAGATTGCATTGCAGATACATAAACTTGGGATTTTTTTCCATGTAATCTGATCGAGCATATTTCACGATTTCCAATGAATATTCCAGTGCAGTCGACGCAACGATGCATCATTGACTTAACGAATGCGAGTGGAAACTGTTTGAGCAGCAATTGAGAAGTATTTAGCTATCAAAGCTAATCAAATAAAGCTATCCATGGGGCGAACCTGATGATCCATTAGCAAGTGCGAGGAAATGTAGGGCGTTATTGGCACTGATTTCGCCACCGTCAGTTGTTGGGCGCTGAAGGCTTGCCATGCGACGAAGGAGTTCTTCCACCTGCAGCACAAAATATAATTCACAATTTAAAGAAGAATGGACGACTTTGATAAGTGACTAATTTGTTTTCTCCAATTTTCACTTGTGATCAGAAAAGATTCACCCAAGAACGAAATAGTCTACTCCCGACTTTCTCAAAAAAGAAAAAATCCGTAAGGAGATCGATCAAGAACAGTAATGGAACCTGGAAATGGACAAAAAAAAACCATCTTCCAAAAAACACCCTTTACCTCGCCACTTTGCGTTCCGGTGTTTTCCTTATTTCGTAGAGACCAGTCGGGGTAGTCACGGCGAGGCGGCCTGAAATTACATAGATAGCAAGCACCAAGACTTCAAAACAAACATTCACTATCAATTACGAACTAGGTTTTTTCAACAGATAAACACCTTCGTGCAAATAACACTTTGAATGGAACCATGCACTCCACAAGTAAACAATTTCAAGTGTGACTACCTACAAAGTAAATCATTTAGGTTAAATGACTCGTCACACAGATACTCTTATTCGCAAATACAATGATTATTTGATCCAAAACCTTCCAATAATCTTAGAAATTGCGGAAAGTCCCAAACGAAAAGCTACGAGCGAGCCTCTGAATACAATCGCAATCAGTTATTTTAGTGAACTTCTTCTAAGCAAATCACAAACTGCTGCATATTTGAATTAATTGAAAATTTACTCAGCGTGCACTTCTGTAAAGCAACCAATTCATTTGAAAAACCAGCACTGATCCCTTTTTCACTGTAGCAAAAGGGACTTGAGCCTGAGATAGCAAATGAGCATGTGGTAATTTTTTTCACATTGTACGACCTTCACTAAGAATAGTGGCTGGCCGATACCAAACCAACATAATGGTAACGCTTTCTTTATACTACTATTCTTTTCTATTCTCAGCAACAGTCCCACACCAAGTGTTCATTTTCTGTCTGCTGTTTTCAAAAATTAGGTCTTATCAAAAGTTTTGGCACTAGAGCAATAAACACCAAATTTATTAACCAGCAGTAAACAATATTGCCTGATAGCACTAGATAAAGTATGCGCCATCAGCATGAACACATTTCTGCTATCTCTCAGACAACAAGTCAATACCGCGCACACAGAGCCCGTCACCCTTATATTCAAAGTAAGCTGTCCGATCCTCGACGCAAATGATTGATGTCTCGCAAGTTCTTCTTGCTTAAGAAGTGCTACAGCGATCGCAAGCGGTGATAGTCAAACGGCGATAAGTCAAGACTGTACGGCGAATGATCCAGCAACGTCCAACCCAATTCGGTCACCTTACTCTTTGCCAATTTGGCGAGTTCCAACCTTGCGTTGTTCGAAGGCAAGATGAATGCGGCGACGTTGACGTGACAGGGTCCGATTGAAATGGTCAAGGTGCTCGTGTGGACACAAGTCCTTGAACGTCTACACGGTTGATGTTCTCGAAGGCGATCTGTGCATCGTGTCCCAATTCGTACTCGTAAATCAGCAAATTGCGATAAAAGCTTCGTTGAGCGACCATGATACAACAAGAATGGACAAATCTGATGCTAAAAAAGCTCAGAAGATTCTGCACAAAGCGGTATTGATATGCTGCCGCGAGATGGCAGCAATGAGTGCTGTAGCATATAACTTGAGTAGTGCTGCTAAGCAATTTCGATTACTTCTGGTCCATAAATTTGGTGTTATTATTCTAGTTCCAAAACTTATGAGAAGACCTTTCAATTTTCTTATTTAAATCATTACGATAACAGTCACTACCTCACCGTAAACAAAATGATGGGAAGTTTGCTCAATAATAAGCTCACACGCTAGTAATCCTGGTTATGGTCTTTTGAAAGAACTTTCAGAGCTCCTTAAAGCCTTTCACCACCTTATGAAGTGAATTCTAAAACGACGACCTTAAGAAACCACCTTGCCGATTTCTAACTGAATACTGATTAATAAATCAATAGTGATTTCAATGCAATGCTGATGTTGACCGGCACGCAATGTCTAGCAATTCATCAAAATTATCAGTACTGTTGGTCTTTTCACTGCCCAAAAAGGAGTTCTCAGACCGAGCTGCTTGTTGAGCATCAGAGTGGGGGTCTTTGCTTTGTTAGTTGTTTTATTACGCAAAATGTAGCTCACCTGATTCGAACTAACATGAGAGTGATGCCACTTTTCTAATCTCAGCAACGGTTCAATAGCACTTATTCACTTACATCTGCCCTGTTTTCAGAAAAAAATCCTCATCTTTTCATTGTCTCTTAGCAACACTATGACAGCCACAATCCTAGTGCAACAAACCATGGAACGTAAAATTAGTTTTGAGCCCGCGCGCTAATAATCCTAGTTCTGGCCACTTGAAAATTTTCAAGGTGCTTGAGACCTTTTACTACCTGTCCGAATAAAAGAACCACGACATCAAGAAAGTAAATTGCAAAGTCTTTACTGATTACTATTTACTGAATCTGTGCTGATTTCAATGCAGCGCTGTCTGGTCGGCACGTTAGATGTTTAAAAATGGACATAAACTTTTTGATTATTTAAGTACCAGCGAAGAAATGTCAACGATTCAAACTTACTCTAAAACGAGGCTGGGATAGACTCCTCCAACGCCATGTACGAATGAACATAAGGCGTGTGTGTGGCTTAGGATGATCACCGCTAATGCAAGGTCGTGAAGCGACCAATGTATTCGTACATCACCGTGTACAAGGCCCTAAAGATGGGTAATTGAACCAAAAACATCATATTCTTCAGCATCAACACTACAATCAGACTTTTCACGAAGTCTTCGGTAAATCAATAGACGTACCGTTATATACTCGCCATCACAAAGCCATGGTTGGTGCGCTAAAACTCTGTTGATGTTGTCCAAGTGCAAAATTTTGGGGTCATCCACATACTTCAGCCCTTTCAGCCATTTCGTATCACCACCTGTACGCTCAAATTCCCGTTCATGAAGATTAATGAGGAATGAACATCGATGCCTAGTGGCAGCCTGAAAAAACTAGCTTGTTTGTTTCTTTTAGGTATGATTAAGGGATCATTTGCAGACTATAAGAAACCTTCCATTCTTCAACTAATCACATACCTTTCTTCGCTGAACAAAAAACTCTCTACCCAGCATTTATTGGCCAATCACAATCTTCAATGTCAGCAATTTCAACCATAGTAGCGACATGGATAAAACTATTCATTAACGCGATTTTCCTTTTCCGTTCGGATAAGATTTGTGGATCGCTTGTTGTCAGACTGTATAAAAGGATAAACGATAAAGCTCTCGGCGTTGATCAACTGAGGAATACGCCATGCATTCGTCTTAGAATTTTGACCTCGCTTGAGATGATTGAATGCATATCTGACCTTTGCAATGACTCCTGTGGCCTCCTGCTGAACCGAGTCAGTGCTGCTTATCTTCCCAAACAAGTCTGAGACCAGTCTGGAACCAGTTTACCGATTCTGGAAAAAGGGATGGCTTGGTGAGCCACGAAAGTGAAATTGAACCATTGACCTCGTGTGCGACACAGAGCACCTCTAACCACTGTGCCACATGCATTCTTATCACTATTATCAGATCAGGAGATTCAATCCCAATGAGATGAAAGGAGCTCGAAGTACCATCCGATTCAAACCAGACTATATAGTACTCATTAATTAACACAAAACTCGACGATTGTGAAGCTAAGTTTGATATTTGAAATGCCTTCATCGCGCGCTGTGAGGGCGAAAATAAAATTAATTTCAAATTCCGAGTATTTGGCCCATTAGAATCACATATAAGCAGGAAATTTATAAGCGTGTAAAGGAAATAATGTTGTGTCAACGTAAGGGTAAAAATCTAGACATTTTCTTGGAACTACGAAAAAAAAAATCCTCATTGCATAACGATAACCGCGCCGCTTGGACAATGATTATGCCGTCGCGAGAACATGGTTAAACAATTGTAGTAAAGTATGATGTGACCATCGAAGGTAAGCAAATACGGCTGATAGCTGAAGTAATCCTGAAGTTTTAGTTGAGATATAGCAATGCTAACTAATCCTACACATCAAGAGTATCAGATTTCTTAGATCACACCGCGGAAATCGATACGTTCCCGCTAACTCCTATAGTATATAGGCATCCATTTTGGCCTATTTTTCGTACCCCTAAGTCTCGACATTCTCAACGTTAATCTGATAACATGGTAATATGTTTGAGCGTGTTATGAGGTCTGATATGAGCGCTTAAACAAGCTAAACAGGCGCCTGTTGCGTCATTCCAGACTCCTTGGTAGCACAGTCTCCTATCCATTCTACCAGTCACAACCACTCGACTATGGTTACTGCAATGCCGCGGGATTTCGACGCCCTTAAGGTGTTCCATTATTAGCCATCGATTCCTTTATATAGGGATACACTCCGCAGAACCGAGGGAGACTGTGCTACTTAGAAGCCTAGAAGGACGTGCCCATATCAAATTTAGTAACAGGCTTGAATATATTATCATGTTATCATTGTTTCGAGTGAGGTCTATATGAACGGTCGAGAGCAAAGTATAGTTCCCAACGCTCTTTATTAAGTGCAAAACTGTCACATGGGAAATTAGCAATTCTGCACGGCTACCGTTTCCATTTGGCCAGCCGTTCGGACGACTACTAGGAGCGGCTGGGGTTGGTTTACTAAAAATATTTTCACAGAGGTCTCTTCAGTGATACTTCGTCATTTAAGGAAGGATAAAATCCCTGTAAACCCCGAATTTAGTAAATAAATGTGAGGTTTTCACTATGGCTCGCGCCTATCTTCATAATCCGTCCGAACATAGTTTTCGTTACGCACCGTAATGAAAGAGTAAGAGAGCCTTTTTGAAGAGTAATCACTGCTCCTGCACTCCACAAGATTTGGTTGCTGACGGTTCCACTGCTTTACATCGCAAAGTGATAACAAAGCAAGCGCTTCCGTAGTGTTGTGAATAGCAGAGACCTCTCGAATGAGTAATAGTGGTTTCAACCTCCACCGGAGGTTTGCAAGTTTTGCATATCACCCAATATTCCTGGGTGCATGGCAATTATTGCACAAGAAAGAAACTCACCATAATAGCTATGTAATGACGAATGGAGTCCTTTAGATTACCGACCCCGTAGAACAGAGTGTTGATTGTCTCAATGAAAATATCGTCATAGCTCTGGTGCTGCTTGGTGAACCTATAGGTGAATATGTTGAAGTATTTAAGAACAAGAGGAGAGCAGATCCAGAACAAACCGCAGAACAGAACGGCTAAGAGAAACTCACTGTAACAATGGAGACCATAAGCCTGGAAGATGTCCACCCATTACGCGCGTACAAAGGCAACTGAATTATGGAGGTGGAGGTAGTCGATTGCGAATGAAGCAAGCCCCAATCACTTCATCACAGCGACGACGGTCACGTTCCTGAATCAGACCAGTGTAAGAAAAGAATGCCATGACGTTCCGTTATCACCTTCTTTGCTGCGCTCAAGAGAAGAACGCAGTCAGCCCAAAAGAAGAGGAAAAAAAACGGTGCATATCAGAGTAATAACTGCTTGCCTGGGACTTATATCTTAAACGGCGACAAATTCATAAATCAATCTCGTTCGCTGAACAGGAGATTTTCTCAGGAGTGTTAGCAATCAATCGAAAGCCTCAATCTCTGGCTACAACTGGGCGTAGCCGGTTTTTCAGAACACCCTTTTATAACACTGTAGCATCCACAATAAGATTTTGTTTCTCACTCGCCTTTTGCCATCATTTTCAACACGCGTATAATTCGCCGGAAAGTTGAAAAGCATACCAGCGTGTAAATTTTCCGTAGTATCAGAATCATAGAATTTTTATGGGTTTCCGTCGATGCGGTGAAAAGATCCCAATTGAATAACAATATTTCGAACGCGACCGATCGCCCCCCCCCCCCCCCCCCCCCTCCTTCCCACCGCTCCCTGAATTAGCCGGTGAACAAGGTTATCGAAAATGTGAAACGCGACCGATTTTCTCTGCTAAACGGTGTTTCCAAAGAATAAGCATAACGTCGGAACTTTGAATCGTACGCTACCGGATGATTACCAATAGAAAGAGCTCTGCCCTGCGAGGTTTGAAGTACAAATGTTTTCTTACTCCTCTACAGCGCTATCAAAAAAGCTTTTCCAAAAAGCGAACAAATTGTTGAGTTCTTCGAAATTGGTGCTATCGAATGAGTACTAGCACTCTAAGGAAGGAGCTCTGCTCAGTGAAATATAAGTGACATAAGAAAAAAAAAAACACGTGTTCGCGTGAAACACATTTTATTTTGGATTTAACACTGCTCTACAAAGGTGTCTTGAAAACCGACCACGTAGGGCTCTATCCAGATATAAGCTTTCAAGTGATTACTAGCACTCTTATGAAAAGTCTCTGTCCAGCGAATGAGATCAGTTTATGAACTTGTCGCCTCAGTAGTGCAACTAGTTAACGCGCACCCGTGGAAGGATGAGAACGGGTTCGATTTCCGCTCGCGGTTCAAAGTTCTGCAAATCACTCAACGTTCAGGGAGTACCCAAATCAACAAGATTTCTTCATTTCGCCGCTTCTTTATTGATCGTATAATGCTGTCTCAACAAAACCAATGATGGTGAGCGGGATGCAAATCTATAAACTTCAGGCGGGAGTTAAACTCGCGTTTCGTCCTTTCCGGGAGCGCGCGCTATCCACTGCACTACTGGAGCTCCTGTATGCCATAGCAGAACCAAAAATGGCACTTTTCCACCAATAGTTCGCAACAGGAGGGAGAAGTTTAGGGGATTTAGGTATAAAGGGTAAAGCTCCCAGCGCTGACCAATCCCTGAGGGCGAGCTATAAGCATCCTACTTCATTAACCTTCTAGGGTCTTGTAGGGTCCGCTGTTGATAGTAGGCGACGTCGAGTTGGCCGCTCGCGTGGTAAACGTCCTGCAGATGCTGCCTACCTCTCTTGCTCCTAGACACGATTCAGCCGTTACATTAGCTGAGTGAGACACGACGTCGCGCGGCATGTTACGTTTCGCAGCACGTGGTTCCGAAAGGGTTAAGCACCGTTAGTGGTGCCTGAATATATATCTAGCCTTTCCAGTGACTAGCGATGGCCTACAAATGTATCAAATCAGAGCTGCTATCCTTTCAGACAAATCTGGTAGCGATTCACCGACCCCAGAGAGATTGAAGGGCTCGGTGAGCCATGGGCGCGGGATCGAACCAGCGACCACGTATGTGTCGCAGGGCGTCTGTAACCACTGTCAGAGGCCCATATACACATGTGGGGATAAACAAATATCACAATGTCCCATAAGTTTCGGCTCTAGAGCAATAAATACCAAATTTATTAATCAGACGTAGCTATACTTGCATGATTTGGGTATCGTACAATTGCATTTTCTTGCAAGCATTTTGGTATGAAAATTGACTATACTTGCTTTAAGATGGAGCCGTCATGGGAACAAAGAAGCGGTGAGCAAGATTAACCCCTTAAAGACCATGAGAGTCATTTTGATGCTCACCGCGCGACGTCAAATCTCACTCAGAATGGCGGCATCGCGTCTCGTGGGAAAGCAGGCAGACGGCCAGACGAGCATGCACAGATGTGCAGAGCCGCTTCTAACCGTCGCGTAAGCGACGGCGCGATTCCACGTGCCTCTCAACGCTTCCTTAAAGACTTAAAGGAGCTTCCTGTGGAGGGCTCGAGCGCGACTGATCCTCTGGACTATCCTCCAACTCTGAACCATGCGACCACTTCCTAGCCGCCCTTTCTGCAATCGTTTCATCGCCCCAAGCTCCATTAATCGTGCGCGCCGTTACGCATGGAAAAAGCTATAGAATTTGTTCCCACGACTCCATATCCTCTGCCGATTGGACTCCGACTATAGCTGCTTTTCGTTGCAGAACCCGCAGCTAAATTTGAGAATGATTCGAGTGCGGTCTGCGCCGGCGTACTGACCGCTGTTTCTTGATGTTATGTGTGCAATTGTGATGTCAACATCACGAAACGGCAGTCAATATGCTGGCGCAGACCACACGCGAATCATTCCAAAACTTAGCTGCGGGCCCTGCAACGAAAAGTAGTTGTAGGCAGCATTCAATAGGGTCGAAGAAAGCGGAGTCGTTGGACACGCCCATGGGTCCACGTAAGTCAACTAGTTAGAGCAAGTATAGGCAAGTTGTCTACCAAAATGCTCGCAAAAAAATGCACAATTGAACTGGTTTAAGGTAGCCACTTCTTAGATCTTTTTAGAATCCTACAGCATTATTAAACACGATATTTTACGCTGGACGAGAAGTTTCATAAAGACTGTCAGTAATCATTCGAAAGCTTAAATCTCCAGCTAGCGCTATCCGTAGCCGCTTTTCTGAAAGACCCTTATATAACGCTGTGAAACCAAAATAAAATTATGCTTTACATCGGCTATGCATTTCATCCACTACTTCGCTAGAGGCACGAAAAGCACATGAACGTGTAGACAAAATCTTCTAGCACTTGAGCCAGACGTTTGACCTGGAGTTTGATCTTCCAAAGAGGAGAAACAATTCCCAATCAAACACACTTCATTTAGGTGCCATCGATCGATGCTTGCGCCAATCTTTTCATGAGTGTGCTCGGCCCACTGGATCCTCCGCCCCAGATGCTGTAGGATAACACAAAAGATCCGAAAATGCGCATTTGAACAGTACCAAAATCATGGACTTTAATTATTTCTGACTGGTAAAGTGATTTTAGAGTCTATTGCACTCGTGTCAAATCTGACAAAGGCACCCGTAATAACTTAGAGAATTGAGTGGTGAGCAAAAACACGCCCTCAGGCGGGAATCGAACCCGCGTTTCATCGTATCCGGGGACGCGTGCTCTAACCACTACACCACCGAGGCACACTTGCCCGACCACTCATTCCCGTAATATTTAAGCAACGGTTGAAGAGGCCTTATCGAGCAATCTTCGACAGAATTTATTGCCACCATAGAGGACAAACAGCACCGATAGGTCCGCCGTCGTATCGATGAAACGCTGGTTCGACTCCCGTCCGGGGCCCAACGTTTTGCAAATCAGTAAACATTATTGGATATATGGATATAAGATTATAAAGATGCTTTAAAAGCTGTAGAATAAAAGAACTTCTTGTAAATGATGCATGGAGTTCAAAGTAAGGCGCGCGGAGAGAACATTTATGAGAGCAGAGACGACGGCAGACGAGAGTAGAGAGATCTCAAGATCTTTTGAAAAAACGAGTAAACAAAAGTCGAGCAGCGGAGAAAAACAGCCGAAACTAGTTTCCGCTCGCATATGCATTGAAATCAATGCATAGCGTTGCGGACTCGTCAATACAGAACTAGAAAAGTCAATAATATAACTGCATTTGAGAATCTGTGAACAAGGAAAAAAGCGAAGACTGAGGGGAATAACAATGAATGATTACTAAGTGTCCAGGAAATCCATAGATCATCTATCTAGCGATCGACGAGCCACCCCCTTCCCCCTCGAAAAGTCCCCTCAGCCTTTCCTATTTCTCTACGAATTAGCCTTATGAGACCACCCAAGTGGGGAATCGTTGCTCACTGAATGACACGAGTACAGGTCGATAGCAATGCGTGCGTAGTACGAGTTCGCACGGCACAACGAGGTCGCCGCTCGTATATGCATTGAAATCAACGCATACCATGGCAGACGCATTAAGACAGAGCAGGGCTAGAGAGATCAATAACATGGAGAAAACGCGAAGATGGGGGAGCAGGGGGATAACGGTGCCTGATTACGAGGAGTGCAGGAAATCCGTGAATCATCTAGCGATCGACGGGCCACCCGCCCCCCCTCCCTCTCCCCCGCCTATGAATTACCCTAAGGGACCACCCAGTCAGCCTAGAGGGTCACCCAGGTGGGGATCGTTGGCCATCAAACAAGACGGGTACAGCTCGATACCAATACATGACAGGGACTCCCACGGCCTGACGGGCAGACCACCCACCTCCTGCCGAGGACCCTCTCTGGGAGACGAGCGCCCCCGGCCAGGGCCGGCTAGAACTGCCCCGTCCCGATAAAATCCATAATAGCGCGTATGGCGTATAGTGTCGGGCCGAGGTGTGCAAAAGTGTACGACGACCGCGTCTCGTCCGAAGTCACGCGACGCGTCGCTGCTTCAAATCTACAAAAACTAAGCCCCGAGTCTTCCAGGGCTTCGACGGGGGTCATCAGGTGGTCGTGGCTTGAATTGCTGCTTTGTTTCCCCTTTGGATGAGTTCTGGATACTCCTGGTTTTTCTCTGATTCCTCCTAATTTCTTGGTTTTCTCCCCTGACGGTTTTTCCCTCTGAACTCTCATCGAAACTCTCCTAAAGCAAAAAAGTCCACCTTCTTGAAAAAGCTTCTTGATTTTTTGAATTTTTCTCTCAACTGTTTTTTTAACAAAAAAGATCTTTAATGAAATACTTCTAGCAGAAAAGTCTAGTATCAAATTTTCTTCTTTATTTCCTGGATTTTTCCTCCGCTGTTTTTTCTCTTGTGAAAATTTCCCTGTCAAATTTTTTCCGAGTAGATAACCTACTTCAATTTTTGCTTTTGTTGATACTTTTACTAAAATTATATCGAAAGCCTCTAAAGCAAGAAGGTTCAGCTTCTGGGAGTTTTCTGTTGAATTTTCGCTCCAACCTTTTTTTCCGTTTTTAGGAAGACTTCTTGTGGGGGTTTTTTGGAATAGAAAAGAATCGAATATTTTTTTAAAACTCTTCTGAATTTGTTGAATTTTTACTTTTTTTTTTGAAATTTCAACAATTGAATTAATTTGTTGAATTGAATGGGTTTCTTGCTGAAGTTTCATTAAAATTTGCAAAAGCAATGTATCTATCTCCATGGAAATCCTCCTTACTTGTTGAATTTTCGCCCCAAACTGCTTTTTCTCCTGCGAAATTTCCAATCGGACTTTCATCACTAAAGTTTTATCCGTTAAATCCCTTCTTTATTTGTCAATTTTTCCTTTGCTGTTTTTTTTTCTTTCGCTTATAATAGTTTCTTATCGGGCTTACCAGAGTAAAGACGGAATTTTGCTTCTAATGGGTTTATCGTTGAGTTTCACCGAGATCTGCTAATGCAACAAAATCTGTTTCTCTGAGATTCTTTCAAACTTCTTGAAATTGTGCCCCAAATGGCTTTTTTTTCAAAATGTTCTAGTCGATTACTTTCAGCAGTGAAATTTAATTGATTAATTTTTTCCTTCAAGTCACTTACTTTTCTCGCTGCTGTTTTTTTTTCGCTAAGGAAAGTTTTCGATGAAATGCTTTAAGAGTAGAGAAGTCTGTTTTATTGAATTTCTTCACTATCTGTTAGATTTTTGCATCTGACGGTTTTTTTTTTTACTCAAATTTCATCGAAAATTTAGCCCTATGGAACTCTTCACTCGTTGAATTTTTGCCCCAATTACTCTTTTTGCTGGATTTTTATAACCAAGTATTTTGAGCGATAAATTTTTAATCCATTGTTGGATTTCGTCTCTGCTGTTTTTTTTTAAGAAACTTCTTGTCGAGTTTGTTTTCTAGAGTAGAGAGGGCCACTTCATTGAATTTCCTCTCTCTTTGTCAAATTTAACCTCTCTAATTCATTCGAACAAAGATTTAATCCGAGTACTTTGAGGCAGCAAGGTTTAGTGCATCAAATTTCCTATTATTTCTTGAATTGTTGACTCCGTCGGTTTTTTTTACTCCAGAAATCCCATTGAAGTACTTTAAAGCAAAAGTTTAGTTCTGCAAAATCCTTAACTGCCCAAACTCTTCTTTTTCCCACAAAAACTTCCTAATAAAAGTTTTTCAGCAGTAAAGTTTGATTCATTGAATTTTTTCCTTATCTGTTGGACTTTTGTCTCTGAGGTTTGTTCGAACGAAGATTTGATCGAAGTACTTCAAAACATTAAATTTTAGTTCACTTAATTTTTTTTAATTGTTGAATTATTGACTCTGCCCGTTTTTCTTGCGAAAATTTCATTGAAAATGTGTAGTTCGATGAAGTTATTTCTTTTCTTGTTGGGTTTTTGCCTGTGCTGTTTTTCTCCTGCGAAAATTTATAGTCGAAATTCTCTAGAATAGATCAAATTTCTGTCTCTGCCGGTTTTTTTATAGAAATTTGATCCAAGTACTTCAGAGCAGTACTTCAGTGGAATTCTTTTTACGTGCTGGAGTTTTGTCATTACTGGACTTCCCTGCGAAAATTTCATCGGACTAATCAAGGCTGTGAACTGCTGAATCTGAAAAAGTTCATTGAAATGAGTCCTTTTGTTTTTGAGCGCTGTTCACATTTGTTTCAACAAAAAATTCGATTATCTGATGAAGCGCCATCTTCTTAAACTCTGGAATTTCTCCTTTTTTCCTTTCTTTTCTTCTTTTTTCTCTTTTGAAAATCTTTTCTTCCCAACAGAAATCTTAATTGAAATACATCAAAGCTACAAACTGTGGTTATTCGAAATGCTCGGCGGTATTGGGCGCTCTTCAAGCTCTAATTAAGCGAAAATTCCTTATTTTCTTAGTTGATTGAGTCAGTCGCAGGAAGTTCGTAGAAATAATTTCATTTGACCAACGTTCCAACGTCTCCATTTTCTCCAGAATCTGTTCTCGATGGATCAAATTTGATTGAAATCGCGGTTCTCAAAAAAAAAAAATCGATGAGAATCCACGATTTAGCGAACTGCAGTCTTCATGGAATCTGTGTGGATCAAGACTTCACCAACTTTTAGAATTCATACTTTCACATTTTCTTATTCTCCCTATTCCTTATACATAAGCGTTATTTTCCCTATTAAGTGCTAATCGAATACTTACTCCTGCCATCCTCGAAATACCGAATTTACTTTAGATTTGGTATTGTTGATCAATAATTGTTCCTTTTTTGGTTCTCATGGTCTAGAGTCACATAATATTACTATGATCGTATTTCATCCTCAGTGCCTAGTGATTGAACTCGGTGATACGTCACTTGTTCATTTGAATAATCAGTCTCTGAGCTCGGCACTCCATCCATTCGATGAAGATTTGGAGGTTTTTTTTGTGTGTTAGAGAAATAAAGAAATAAGTGTAGTTGGGATGGTTCTATCTCACAGCTTACTTGATTATCTTAGAGGCTCAAACAAGATTCTTTTTTATTTAACCGCTTCTAGCGGTGGTATGATGTTACAAATATATACCCATTGATGTAGAGTGATGTGCAAAACTTTCGCGTCAGGCGGGACTAAAACCCGCACCTCACTCTTTCCGGGAATGCGTGCTCTATCCGTTATCCGACAGATAGATGCGCTGTAACGTAGAAAGAGCGATGTGCAAAATGGGCGTCAGCAGCGTAACAGATAGAACACGCATTCCCGGAAAGAGTGAGGTGCGAGTTCTAGTACCACCTGACGCGAAAGTTTTGCACGTCACTCTACATTAATGGGTATCTTAAAGGCTTTGAATTAGTCTCCTTGAAGGTGTATCAGTACATATCAGGTTCAAAGCCATGAAATGCACCCTAATGGAGGTTGTGCTTTTTTTTTAGAAATTCCTACTGAAGATCGTATCAAATGGATTACTTGTGTGCGAAATATCATGTATGAAAGAGCTCATTTTCAGTTTTTTCCGAACTGCTGCAGTTGAAAGCGTTTCGCAAATGGCACCCAGTTGTTAAATAAGGAGTTTTTGTTTCTAGTTTTGAAGTTATTTTTGGATTTTTTAGAATCATTTTGACACTCCATGTATTTCTTTGTGCATTCCAACGTATCTTCGGGAAGAAAAAGCTTATGTGTAAAGGAAAAGCTCATCGTTTACGACGCAGTCATATTGCTCTTGCGGCTACATATTGTTAAGAGGCATGGGCGTCCTTTTTTTTTAAAGATATCTTTATAGCAACCTTCTCAGTGGTACTCCACTTTTTGTGGCCATAAATTACTCAGAATTCCAAACTTAGTTGAATTATTTACCAATAGACTGCTATGAAATCCAAGCCCACGGGCTAAACACCCCTAAGGGTAAACGTGAGCTTCTTTGCGATGTTATAGTGCACTGCAAGAGTATTCTCGCAAACGAATCCAGTAATAGAATCGTCATTTCTCAAGCTATGGAATGATTACAAGAACTTGGTGAAAGTTGTGTCCGGTAGAAAACCATGGGGAAGGTCAGTGTACTGAAATTGCCAAATGCGGTCTTTAAGGGGTTAAGAGGAGTGCTACAAAACTAGGAGCGCGTGAGGCGCAGTGGCTCGAGGTGCTTTGCTACCCACATGGTCCACGAATTGATGGTTGATGGTTCGTTTCCGCGCTCAACGCTCACCAAACTTTCCATCTCTACGCGGCCGGTGAATTGATACCAGACCTGTCTGGAAGATAGCAGCACTGGCTTGCTTTATCGGTAGGTACCGCAAGTGTTTGTAAAGGCCAGATATGCGTTCATTCACCATGATGTTAGATGGAGGCGATATTATGACTTATCCCTTAGGGACTCATCAACGCGGCAAGCCTTAACCTTCAACCTTTTTTTTTACTACGAAAGAAATCTAAGCGTGGTGCAGTCTGAGAGTCATATCTAAAGTTTTCTAGCCAGCGCTTCAGTTGTGTGATGGGATTTTGTTATTGTTCAAAAAACTGCGTCAGCGCCTGCAACGGCAAAAAAAATTGAATATTTATTTAATCTGAAGAGATTTTCGGCAAAGTGATTGCATATTCATTGCCATACTTTTGCGTCATGGTAATAGTAGTATTGTTGTGTCATCGGAACATGGTCGACTATTTCAGAGATCAAATGGACTACATATCAGTGAATTCTTAGCTGAGGACCAAGTGTTTTGGTATCAGTTGTGTTGAGGAGACGGTCTTTCCTACATCGATGGATGGCGTTCGAACTCGAGAACGTGAAGTCTTTGCCACTTCTCATATGCCATGGTTCCATTCGAACGTCAGTCGTGAAGCCACGGAGAGGTGTGTTGATTCACGTCCTCAGGAACATCAGATAATTAAAGGTTCTATGATAACAGGGAAACGGCCATTTCTTTCAATTAAACTTACGCGATATTGGTATTTGTCTTTAAAAATCGATAGCTAACGTCTCAGCGATTTCGCCTTCCTCAGAACCGTTGTAAAGTTTATAGAAAAAATATTATGTTTGATGTCACTTTTTTGATAATGTCTCGCAACACACAACCTCTCCCAATAACTAATTTGACGGCTCTAAGGAAGGCGAGATCGTCGAAATGTTAGCCATCGATTTTTTAGGGAGAAATAACAACCTTGTTCAGGTTCTATCATCCCTTTAGAGACGACAGCTGGTCGATCGTGCAACACAAATCGCAAAAGGCTCGCGATTTTCGTTATTTAATCAGGGTCATTCCTCAATTTGGAAAGTAAAATTTAGGGTTTTTTGCATCACTCTGATACTCCATGATTTTCTCTGCATGGTCATATGTTGCCCGAGCACATATAACTTCTTTGTATGATAAAAACTTCGAGTAAAAATGTAATTTTTTTTCGCTCCTACAGTGTTCTACAGTAACGTTCCGAGAAACCGATTATAGCGTCGAAATTCTCGAGAATTGGGCTATTGAACGACTAGTAAGAGTTTAGCAAGCAGCCATATACAAGCCCCAGCAAATAAAGCATACTGATTGTGAAACTTAGTTTTATTTTCCCTGCTACAACGTACTAAGAAGGCTCTATAAAAAAGTCAAGCATATTTCTGAAGTCGCTGAGATTTAAGCCTTCATAAGAATGTCAAGTGTTTAAGAGAAGAGTTTTGTTCAGCGAGAAAGGCCTTTAATCAATCGTGTACCTTAGCTTGTACACGTCGTCCCTAAGGGATGAGAATTGAAATGTCTTTCATCATAGATGCCGTACAACCACAACAATGCTGTGACAGGTGCGAAACTTGGAACCTCAATAAGCTGAATCTGCGATTTCTTAACTTTTCAGGGAGCTCATATGTTATCTACTGCGCCATCATGACCTTTCTTTTGCCTTTCTATTAGAATTTCACTTTTCTTGTGATCACATATCACATCTCATCTTGCCCATGGAAAGGAATAGGCAGTAAATAAAAGTTGTAACATTGTGGTTTAGATTACAGTTTCAGCTTAAGTGGTAACATGCCGATTTATGCTCTCCAGATCAGCTACGTTGAGTAGATAACTCGTGAACCGTTGCAAAGGGTATTCGTAGGTTTAGAGCCCACTATTCCATCCCTTTTAGGGCGATATAAGTCATTTTACGGATGCTCTGACTGTAGCTCGAATGAAAAAACAATCTTTCACAGAAAGTTATATTACTAGCTTTGTGTGCATTGTCATGGTGTTTATTCTAGGAAAGAGGCCATTATGTCTGAGTGTGCTTTTGCACAACACTCTTTATCACTGGGTATATTATAAGACCTTACCATTGCTAAAGGCGGTCAAATCGAAAGCATTTGATTGATTATTGCTACCCAATGTCTGTCATCATCAGTGGGTTCAGTGTCGATAGCTACCACGCATGCCAGACCGTGGACGGCTGGCCGCTGACAGATAAATGGTTGTAGCGTAGGAAGAGTTGTGTCAAAAACGCGCGTCGGTAATGCAACAGTTCAGCCACGCTACCCCGGATATTGTAACATGTGGGTTTGAATCCCAACTCGCGCAAATGTTTTTGCACATTAGTGTTTATCATTGAATGCGTTATATCCTTCCCGTTCAGTTCTCTCTTAGAGGAACTTTTTATAGGATGCTTCATCAAAGAGCGGACGGAACGTTTTTGGTCAGAGAATCCACAAATTTTCCTGGAGATTACACATTATCGATGGCATATAGGGGAAAGGTATGGATTTGATTAAGTCATAATTGATCCATAACATCGACTGTTTTCTAAAACCTCGCAATAAACATTCAAAATTATTCCAAAAAAAAAGAATGTTCAAAGTCTAAGCGAGGTTGCTACGCCACGGTCTTGCACTGGTGTTTCGGAAGTTTCGGTCCTGCTCGTCAGTGACCCCCGCCCCACATTAAACCCTGCATTATAGCAAGGAGGGAGGCGTATGTTGTGATGGCACAGTGCGCAATGACACTGGTCCATTACCATTTCTCAGTCGATGGATCTCGGCTGCTAGAACAAAATTGTTCCATAACATCGACTGTTTCTAAAAGTTCGCAATAAACGTTCAAAATAATTCCAAAAAAGAAAAATAAAATAAAAACAGTCGATGTGATGGACCAGTTTTGTCCGACCAGCCGAGATCCATCGACTGAGAAGTGGTGATGGACCAGTGTCATTGTGCACTGTGCCATAACTACATATGCCTCTTTCCTTGCTATAATGCAGGGCTTAATGTGGGTCGCGGGTTCCCTGACAAGGAGGCCGAAAACACGAGTGTGTGGCCCTGCTGTGCCAACCTCGCTTAGGCTTTAAGCATTCTTTACCGGGAATTATTTTGTAAGTCATAGTTGTTCTTCAAATGGCTTGTTACATCATTTTTCAATCAGGTGGAGCACTACCGAATATATCAGTCTGGAGGACAGATCACTTGTGATAACGAGGAGTTCTTCACCAATCTTACTCAGCTAGTTTCGGTGATTATTCTGTTTTTTTCAAGTCACACAATACCATTCGGAATTTCTTTCTTTGACTATTATTGTGAACAGAGTACTTATTTCTTTGTCATAATTTAATGTGGTATTAATTTGGATCAACTCAGAAAAATGTGAACTCTTACTTGTTTTGGAGATTGTGTTTTGTAGCATTACAAGCGTGATGCTGATGGACTATGTCATCGACTCGTCACTCCGGTAATCTGTGAGAGTTACCAGATCTTGGCGAATAATGCTAATTTAGAAGATCGAACTAGTGCTTTCCTGAAAGCGGGACTTGTTATTCCATCCGGTGATATTCGCCTTGGCGACATCATTGGTCACGGCGAATTTGGAGGTAGCTGATTTTGCGCATCTTTCCTCATAATTCTTTGATATCGTCTTTTCCTGTCATGTTTTGCTACTCGCTTTTATAGATGTCTTGGTGGGTTATTATAAGGACAAAAAGGTTGCCGTCAAGGTATCTAAGCGACATGGTAATGGGATGCTAGATTCTCTACTTGATGAATCTCGATTTATGGTGTACGTACTTGATTTTTTTTTCTCATAATAATCGTTGTAGAAGAGGTTTTGTAGTAGGAATTCCATTCCGAACAGATTTAGTGAACTTTCTTTGTTCATAATTATTGGATCAGTCCCATGCTTAGTCTAGTATGAGATTTCATTTTGACCCTTTTATATATTTTGAACGTGTGTGACGCACTGATTAGAGGTGCTCTGCGGCTCTTGTGGTCGATCAATCGACGCGGATGGTCCGATTCCACGTTCAAGGCTCACCAAGCTTTCCATCCCCACAGGGTTGGTGAACTGGTGCCAACTTGTCTGGACGACAACAGCACTGACTCGATATATCGATAGGCCAGCGCGAGTTATTACAAAGGCCAGATATGCCTTCAGTCGCCTCAAACGAAGCTAGGAAGTGGAACGAGGAATAACGCTATCCCTTAAGATTTATCAACACCAAGACCTTTATCCTTCGGATAATTTGTTCTTCAAAGACGTTCCGTATCATATTGAGATGTAGTTTGATAATAGGACATGACTTTTTTTTGTGAATAATCGTCTATTGAGACGTTATGTGACATCCAAGTAATCTTGATCATTTTTCTTCAGCGGATTGTCTCATCGTAATCTTGTGGCTCTTATCGGGGTCGTACTGGATGATATTAACATCTACATGGTGACGGAATATATGGCTAACGGAAATCTAGTAGATTTATTACGATCGAGAGGCCGTCATCAGCTTGACAAATTGCAGCTAGTACAATTCGCAGTGTATGTCCATTATTCTTTTTTTGCTAAATCAACCTTGTCAAATTTTCTGCATTGCAAATAAGAATTTTTTTGTGTTGTTACTTTTTAGCAGTGTTATGATGTTTTTGTTTTACTCCAGGAATGTTAAGTGGTATGCAAAACATCCAACCCGAGGAAGAAGTTGAGCCCGCGTTTCACCTCTCGGAGAGCGCGTGCTAACACTGAACCACAGAGGCCATCGCTTTGCTTTAATTCTTTCTTCGATGTAATCTACCGAAACTGTCAGCAACCAACCTTTAGCGGGTTTGGTCGGGTAAGCACTTATCGGCATCAAACAAAGACAGGCTATCGTTAGCACTTTCGGTGCAGGTGAAATGCGGGCTCAATTCCCTCCTGGGGTCAAATAATTGCATATTCATTAGCATTTTTGAATGTATTTCTATACTAGTTTTGTTTAGAGACATTTGTGGAGGTATGTGCTACCTCGAGTCACGGCAAATTGTTCACCGAGATTTAGCTGCTCGTAATGTGTTGTTGGATGAAGACTATGTGGCAAAAGTTAGCGATTTTGGATTAGCAAAGAAGGCCCACTCTTCATCGCAAGACAATACATCTGGGAAGTTCCCGATCAAATGGACAGCTCCAGAAGCTCTGCGACATAGTGTAAATCGCTTTCTTTTACAAATCCCTTATCTGGTTTCGCTCCAACATATCCTTCAGAATTTCTCATCCAAAAGCGACATGTGGTCTTTTGGAGTTTTATTATGGGAGATTTTTTCCTTTGGTCGTGTACCATATCCACGAATTGTGAGTTTTTCATTGAGCTACTTTGTATTTTTTTCTTTTCCTTTTGGTGTATATGCATGTTGTTCAGGGTGTCGATGGGCGTTCGGTATGTGTTGTCTATGTGCTTGTCCTAGCAGTTTGTCTTGCTGTTTTTCACATATAATCGTGCTTTGTTTACTGAGTTTTAGTAAATTTATGTGCATTTGTCTTTCTCACATCTGACTTCTTCTTTGTCGCTTCTTCTTGTACCATTCTTATGAAATTTTGTCTATCAGAAATGAGACTAATCTCATTTCTCTCTCTTAGTCACACTGAACTGTTGAGTTTAGTGAAAATCACCTTTATCACCCCTAATATTTTTTTATGCCTACGTTTTTCTGCATCAACTTGAATTAGGTAAGCAATTGGTGCGACAGATTCAGTTTTACTCTATAATGTAAAGTAATGTGCAAGATATTTGCGTTAGCCGGAACTTGAACGCACGTCCCACCCATTCCGGGAGCGTGTGCTCTGTCCCTTGCACCACCGACGCCTGTTCTACCACCACTCTACGTCGCAGTGCATCTATCTGTAGCAGTCAGCCATCAACGGTTTGGCTCGGGTAGTCGTTACCGATATTGAACCCAGTCACGCTGACAGATATCGGGTATTAGTATCAAAGAAAACTATTCAATCGCTTTTAGCGTTTCCGGATTGCACGAAATGCAGGTTCAAGTACCGCCTGACTTAAACGTTTTGTAGATCACTCTACATCTTTGGTTAATACCATAACATCTTACCGCCGCTGAAGGAGGATAAATAAAAAGAATTCTGTGAGATTCAACTCAAGTTTTGATTGGAACTTCATTGAAGCACTCACGCACTCCGAGCAAGATAATTTCGAAGTCACTTGCTCAACCCGTTCCAAACTACTGTTGATTGATCTGCGCAAGGAGAGCGCGATTCTCATTATTTGAAGAGAATTTTTTTTAATTCGATAAAAGGAGACTATAGGTTTTCCTATATTACTCTGATGATACGTAATTTTCTTTGAACGATCAATACTTTTTGATCGTACATGCGTCTTTTGAGCGAAGAAACTTCGATTGTGAAATGTGGTTTTCTTCTTGCTCTTACAGCGCACTATAAAGACCTTTTCAAGAATCAAATTTAGAATAGGATTCACTGAGATTTGTGCATTGAGTATTACAATAGTGTAATGAGAAGCCATTCACAGACCCTAAAAGTGTGAGTAAAGCACTCCGTGTGCTAAACATTACTTTTTTTTTGCTACTACAGCTGAGTGAGAAGGCCTTTTCAAAAACTAAGCAAGCATTGATATTTCTGGCGATTGAAACTCTAAAACCACTAAATTTTGGGAAAACAAGCTTTGTCCAGTGAAAAAGTTCACCGAAAAGTTGAAGGTCGAAAACGACTCTCAACGTCCGGAAAAAGTTAATTTTCTATAAGCGTTGTCGAAGTGCTAAAATAAGTTTATTAGATTTTCTGCGCTCTTGATCACGTAAAGCTATCAGTGATTGCATGGAATCTTCGCCATGACTCATCACCTACGATGAATTTTCCCACAGAATCGTAAACCTTGAGCATTCTGCTAATTTTCACCTGGCCAAATGCGATAGAAGGGCTTGGAAGTCTAGAAAACACCTCCATATTTCGGTTATCAAAGGCATTGCTTATATTTCCTTCTTATCATTATGGCATATTCATCGAAGACGTCATCAAGAGTTTCCTGATAATGACTTTACATTGTTCAGCTTTGTGATGCACACACATATATCACCTTAAATTTTATTTATTCTATTTTATAGAAGTATTCTTTCCTATGCGACAATTCTCATGTTTTAGCCAATACAAGATGTGGTGCGTCACATAGAAAGAGGCTATCGAATGGAAGCACCAGAAGGATGTCCAACGGATATTTTCCGCATAATGAATGATGCTTGGGCCTTACATCCACAGGATAGACCGACGTTTGGACAGGTGAATGTTTAGAAAGTCTTGTTGAATTTTTTTGTTTTCAAAATTACTTTGTTTTACCGCTTTCTTATAGTGTTTTGAGGTTTTAAATTTACATCTAGGAATGTGTATGCAAAAATCCAGCTTTAGACGGAAATAGTGAGCGTGTTCCATTCATACCGGAGGCGCGTGTTACCACTGCACCACCGAGACCGCCGCTTTGCAGCCACTCTTTATTGTGCATAATTTAATATTATTACTTCCCCGCAGTCTAAGGGTCTTCCCGCTCGCATTTATTCATCGATTAGATTGCTGCCAAACCAGTTTACTTTGACATTTTCACTCAGCAGAGAACAGTTTCTTCAGCCAAACTCAAGATTTGGTCATTTCCAGAGTTTTCTTCTTACAATTGGGCTTTGATGCGTATTTGCAGAGATTTTTTACTTGCTTGATGAACAAATCCTTGGCGATTTCAACTACTATTACGATTCGTGTTTTCTTTCTTCAAAACGAAACAGTCAAATTTGTCTTCTAGCCATTAGTATCATGAATGGTGTATTTTTATGGCTTAGTGCTTCTAGAGAGAACGAAGTTTCTATTCTAAAAAAAAACTGGTAAAAGTGTTTTCCATAGGTTTTCGTAGTCATTATACTTCTTGTTTGCACATGTGCTTCGTGGTTTAGGAAAAGTGATAGACTTAAGCGGTTTATCTTAATCAAAAGGACGTTTTGTACAGTACACTCTACGAGTTTATTTTGTGAGGAGCCTGAGCTTCGTCGTGCATTATCCAGACTCTGGATTGTTTCGGTCTCTTTTCCTCCGCGGTCATCTAAGTACTTGGTAGTGATATTGCCATCTGGCCTCAGTATCATATCATTGGAGCTTATTCGTGGATCGAACGGCACCATCCGTTCGCTAACGATATCCACCACAAATGTACACAAATAGTTTTGACTGTCGAAGTTTCATATAGAGGCAAATCTTAATCGAAATTCTCGATTGTCGATGATAATTCGTTACCTTCACGCTACATATTCACCCTTTTATGCCCTTGGTTCTGAGTATTGCAAAACGTAATCTATTATAAAATACTGCATTTAGAAGCCATGAGCCTGTTAGAACATAGAAGGTAGCTCTCAACTGAATGTACAATCAACCATTCTAATTTTAGCACAGTAACTCATAACTGGTGTTGGTAAAGTCCATATTCGCATCGTATTTGATTTATAGAGTCAAATTAGCAATGTATGGGTGCGTTATTGTGCCACGATGTACGTAGAACACGGAGTGTTTTACGAAAACAGGTTGCCATCTTATTCCTAACCTTCCACAGATATAAATGTCGTCGTCAAAAAGGTTTTTTATTCTCAAATGGCTCTCATTAAGCCCTTTTTGGCGGTTCATATGGCGACTGAACCGAAATAGCTGTTTTAACCCATTCATGACCGTCTTATAAGAGTAAGAGCCTGATGCTAAAGCGTGATATCTCTGTGAATCGAAATCAGTCTCTGTATTCCGTAGAGCCGGAAAATGGTGAAGCTTAATTAATTCTCTAAGACTATACTTCGTGAATCATTTTTGAAAAAGAAAGAAGAAAAAAGGAGTTTGCGGGCTGGAATTGCAGCGTCAAACGGGGAAATTTGGAACATTGTTCATTCGTGCGCAGGCCAAGATTGCTATGCAATTACGAGGAAAATACAGTAATTGGAGCATTTATTAATGTTCGTATGGTTGGATTTTGATGGTTCGGTTGGAGTATTTTTTTTCGTTCAGAACTTGGAATTACCCATAGCGTTAAATTTGGAATATTGATGTCGCGCACGATGGATTTGATTGTATCGTGGTGTTTGCTAATTGTGCAGATAGCAGACAGCACCATTCAATGAAATCCGACGTGCATGACGTTAGTGTTCTCAATTTAGCTTGCGATTTTGTCCACCTTCAACTACTCTCTCGTCGCCTTTTAGTCGCTGACCTATTTCGCACTGTTCTTTCTTTTTATGGATGCGATGTTGACTGAATAGATCGTTATCCGGGAAAGCTCATATCATCAAACGCTTGTGTGCCAGCGTATTTCCAGATATTGATACTGCTAATTTTCAATGCTTCTGTGATTGAGGATCAGTAGCATTGATATTCACTAATGAAATTGCAAGAGGTCTCGGCTGGAGGCTATTTGAGGATCATATGGTATCAGTGGTGGAGTTCATTACTCGGTGTTCTTATATCTTACGTTTTTGAGTGTTTTTTTTAAGATCACAGCTGAAATTTCAATATGCCTGGTAATTATTTTTGAGCCTCGCATGTCAGTGGTCTCTTGCCAAAAACAATCGAGTGTATAACACTCAGTGTTCGGTGATAATTCCACTGAACATAGAGTGTAAAATGTTCGTCGTCGCTAACTCTCAGTGTGGGGACCGGAGCACCCACACAGGACTGGCAAAAGACGAGAAAGGGTAACTGCCCGACTGACGAGATCGCTAGATCGAAACAAGTGTATCGGGTTCTACAAGTCAGCCCTCTTTGATAGACCAAAGACATGCGTGGCTCAAAAATAATTACCAGGTGTTCTTATATTTTGACTACTGAGTTGACCCAATTGGGCTTGATTTGACTATCTATCGTATATAAATTGTTTTTCATTGACTTATGTCGTTCATTTTTGACCATATCTAGTTGAAAATTTGAAACCAATTTTCTGGCTTGACGCTAATTAAAGGTTGTCAGTGACTTTTTTTTTCGAGATTTTTCTGGTGCAAAAATTACATGTTATTGATTCGTTGTCCTCCTAGTAAAATCAACGTGGCGCGTAGAATGTTAAGAAAGTGATCCTGAGAGCAGCTTTCTCTTTATTCATATGCGGCTTTTCTATTACATTTGCTTATGAAAATGTGAGCTCTTGAGCAGCTTTTTACATTGTCAAAGAAAGTGGTTTTCAGGCTATGTATTATTACAATCCGAGAAGTTCGTACGTTTGTTTTTTTTAGGTATTACAACGATTGGTAGCCATCTCTCGTGTACTTTCTCATTGACGGACGGCTGTGCGTCTTTCTTTTTTTTCTTGTAGACTTCTAAATTTCACAGTCCACTCTAATTTTAGTCATTTAGGAGTTTGTTGTGCGATAATCATCAGTCTTTTAATTTATGCAAAAATTCTCTCATCTTCATATTGAGTACCGCTGTCACTTATCTTAATTGATGCTCGCATACGACTTGGTGCTTATTTGTAATAATAATCAATGCTGTTTTAAACAGAAAATCTAAATTATTTTTTACGTAAGAAGCGGGATCGGAAGTAAAACGCATGCTTTTTTCCCACAAATTTTTCTAAATATATGAGTTGCTCAAATGTTCCTTTTTTTCCCCGCTCAAAGCATGTGGTTTTTTCCCCTCATGCTGAATGCCTTTGTATCTGAGATTCTTCGGGGTTGATTGATGTGCTTGAGTTTTTTACGGTTGAGTGTTTTACGTTATGTATGAATTGATGGCATGTCAGTAATATATATATTTCTGAAGTTCCTGTTCTTCAGTTATGGTTGGTATCCATAAAATTCTTCTTATATATAAGATATACCTGAATGAGTACATTTCTGCTGCTTGGTACTTTGTAAGCAAAGTGAAAATGAAATTGAAGGGCTTACTAAATTCAAGCTTCAACAATCCCGCTAGCATCATGCTGCTGATATAATGTCAGTGTCAAATGAGTTTCTCTCCTATATCGGAGATCCAGCGAATGAGGCGGCAAAGGTTAGCGATCGTCAATTTAGATGCTATAAGACGTAGAAGAATTGAGGTTCAATTTCCTCAAAGTCATCTACCGAGTATGTTTTCTTTCGATTTTGTAGCATGAGATTGGTAATAAAAATTATAATTGGCTAATGTAGCGACGTCTTTCGTCCACTTCAACGCCGATGACTCGAGTCGATCGTCCACAGTCGTTCATCCTCGTCTTCGTTGTCGATTGAGGCATTCAGCTCAAATCATCTACTCTGAAGATGGCGAAAACGTCGAAACATTAGTTGAATGAATATCCGTTTTTATTTAGCCGCTTATAACGGTGGTATGATGTTTCAAGAATATACCCATTGATGTAGAGCAATGTGCAAAACCTTCGCGTCAGGCGGGACTAGAACCCGCACCTCACTCTTTCCGGGAATGCGTGCTCTATCCGTTACACTACTGACGCCCATTTTGCACATCGCTTTTTCTACGATTCAGCGCACCTATCTGCCAGCCGCCAACCGAAAGAGTGAGTTGCGGGTTCTAGTCCCGCCTGACGCGAAAGTTTTGCACATTGCTCTACATCAGTGAGTTAAATAAATATTTTATTAACAATCTCGTACTACATGTTCGATGAACAAAAAAGGTGGTTGACTGGTACGCCGAGGTAAAGGAAAGTCGTTATACAGATGTATTACCGGTCTTCATTTTTACCAGGGTTAGAGTATGGGTGGTGTCTGCCGTGTTGTTTATGCATAGCGATGAAATGCTCTATAGGTGAGTTTTTTCAGCAGGTGGCAAAGGTGGTGGAGTAACGGGGAGGAAAATGAAGGAGAGAAAATACTGGATCCGTTCAAATGGTTTTATTTCACTGTGTCAGATGTCTCTCAATGTGCGAACGCTTGTGACACTTGCCATTCCACATATATCGCCTCTAGTCCCACTAGCAGATCAGTCATGATCTCCACGATTAGTCACTACGACAGGAAACGATGTGAGCTTGGACGTGACCCGGATCATTTTTCCTAAACTTTCTGATCACTTGATTGCACTTTTTGAACCGACATCCGGTTTAATCATGTACAGGTGGATGCATTTGAGCACATGGGCGCCACTGAAGCCACGTTTGTGGAAGGGAAATTTGGTTCAAATGCTTACTAGTCGAAAAATTGCTGCCGTGTTGGTAGAGTCCCAATCACGAGACGCAAGTCATCCTTCGACTCCAGGTCACACTTGTTGGCGAGTCCCCGTCGCTAAGTTATGGAAAGGGTGGACCATGGCTATCTCAGGACATCAAGAAAAGTAGAGTTCAATATTTTGGTAAGAAGGGAGTACAGAAAACTGAAGTAGATTTGACGTCAGATCAAGCCTAAAAATGAAGATTGTAGAGCGAATGCGAATACTTCATTTGGGGAAGGGGCAAGGGGGGGGGGGGGTGCTACCTATATGCTTGTAGAGGGTAAAAGTCGATCTGGTACATCAGAGATGGTTAACATTGTGAGTCCATATCTCACTGAGGATAGAAGCATTTTCACTGTTGGTTTGGTGCCTAACCGTCTCTTGGCACATTGAGGGATACGCGCTTTTTAGGCTTGTAACTTCCTCGGTTAAAATCAATTTTTAATGGCAGATCCGTGGTATATCCTTGATGGTATGTCATCCCGTTGTTACAGTTTCGCTGGGAGTAAAAGTAGAAGACCCGTAGGAGACGTCTGGTGCTATCTGTATTCATTATACAGGCAGTGCACTTTGTTCAGTTCCGCTGCGTGACAGAAATGATAGTTTACGTCTACTTGTGTTCTACGTCAAATTTAGAACAATAAGGAGCTTTGTGATTACTGCGGAAACAGACTTGTCGGGAGTTTTGTTTTTTATTGTCTCTAAGCACCGCAGAAGGTTCAGTAGCGGTTCAATAGGGCAGCGTTAGTCATCAGTCTCCACTGTAAATCAGCACATGTCGCGAGGTTAATGAAGGATTCATTCAGCTAATGTTTCGATGTTGTCGTCTCCTTTAGAGGCCATGACTTGAGCCTATCGCTCACACTCGTTCCGTTCGTCTTTGTTGTGCTCTTCGTCTCGAGAAAGATTCAACTCAAACGACTACAGAGACGAAGACCATAATAAGGAGGAACGACTACGGGCAGTGACTTGAATCATCGTCTTCGAAGAAGATGATGATGTCAGAACGTTAGCTGGGAGAAAAATTATAGCAGCAAATTTGTGTTGGAGGCTAAATTAGGAAAGAGAATGTGATCTATTGGTAATGACGAGGTCGAAAGGAAGTGAGTTCACAGAGTATTGTCACGCTTTGTCTTTACTCTTGCAGAATAATCGAAAGCTAAATAAGAGAGCGATCTAAGCAACCTTTTAGTTCAAAGACATACAATGGTGAAGTGAAGTTCACTTACCTTTGTTGATTTTCATGAATAGAAAAAGCAAATACTTGCCTCTATTACAGTCATCGTCCGCTGAGCACGCTCGGCCCTCATCTGCTGGAAATGAAGAGAGATTATTTCCAGGTGAGGCTTACCGCTGATTTTGTTTTAAACTCTCTCGCTACAGCAGCCTTTTCCGCTGAAAGGCTGTCGGGACATACTCTTACGAAAGTCTGCTCAATGATTCACTTAATTCAATGACAGTGAAGTCCCCTTCGAAACCTAAGTGTAGCGAATAAGTCCCATATTTTTATTGGGGGTCACAGCAATCGTCGTAAACTTTCCGAGCAGCGTGATCACGCGTGTATCGTTTTCGATACACGCAGTAGCGAAAGGGTTAATTCTATTTATGAGTCATTAAGAACCTCAATGCAATTACAGCTCTTTGCTTTCAGGAGAAATAGAGTGCGCGCTTTGCGACGATTGTTCTTTCGGGTTCTCTTTTTCGGAAAACTCATTTGGTCGCATAATATGTACAAATTTTCGCCTACTATTTGAGCCATTGGCAAAGTCAGAGGTTAGTACTAATTTTTGCAAATGTATTGCTTTCTTCTGATATTCTTGATTGTTGGTGATACACATTGTTACAGAGCACGTTACCGCCTCGATTTAAAGTTTTCAATGACAGGTGGCATATCCCTCTTTACTGTGTTCATTCCGTTTATTATGTACCAGTGAAACGTAAGTACCCTTAAAGTCTTCACCTCGTGATCACTGTTCTGCTTCTAGTAGCATTTTTTCAGAGAACAATCAATCATTGAACAGAAAAAAGTTCCTTCCGTTGAAAAGTTCCTTATCAAGCTTAGAAGTGATCTCTTGCATTCAACTGCATTTAAAGGTCAGCTGTCTTTGAATGAATTCTGCTTTTTGCTTTATAACATAAGCCCATGAGGCCGTATGTCGTGCATCTGTATGCATCTGGGTCCCAAGTTTCACTTTAATTTTACAAAAGTTCATCTTTCCTGGCATAGACATCGGACCTGGTGATAAAAATTTCGTTAAGAAAAGAACAAAGGATAAAGTTTTGGAGTTGATCACTCCTTGAAGGATGCGTCATCTTTTCGATTTCTCTAAGCATCGTTTGAGGAGACTGAATGCCTTTCTCTCCCTCACAGTGACTCACGATGGCCTACCGATGTGTGTAATCGATGCTTCTTTCCTCTCAGGCAGCCACGTACCAATTCGCCGATGCCGGAGTAATCAGAATTCGGTGATAGCGTGAAAATCAAACCATGAGCTTCGCAAGCGTCGTGGAACCTCGAACTACTACACTAGAGTCGCCCTTTCGGCGAAGTGGAGGCAGTTATCTATAAATTAATAGGCTCATGAATTATGCTGTTAATACAAAATATGAAATTATGAGTAACTGATTTCCTGTTGACTGCCTTCACTTCATAAATCTATGAGAATGAAAAAGATCTTCTTACCAAATTCCTTAGCACATTGGGGACGACTGGGACATGGCGCTAGTCTCGCCCTACCGCGCGCGGTGAGGAGCAGTTTTTTGTTTCGCGTGATTAGTGTTGCCCTGCCATCGGGAAGAAGGTTGCTAATTCGACCTCCCATCACTTCACTGCACTATTTGATGTTCATTTCTGGTGTCGATTAGCGATGAAATTTTCTCTATACGTAATTATTATAGCAAGAACGCGCAGTTGTCTGACTGTTCACTACTTTTTAGACGAAACGTAGATTCCTGGGAAAAAAACGCATACCTACTTTTTTTTTGGGAATTCCTTTCGACCATGTGAAGGTTGGATTCGATAACATATCTCCAATTTCTGAGACTTTCATAAAAACTCATGTAGAGGCAGATGCAGTCAGTTTTGCGAGACCTGTGCGTTGGTTCCGTTGTTACCTCATGGGTCTACTTTTCCATTTTTAGTCCAAAAATTAGTGAAATGTTAGACAACTGAGCGTTTTTTTTTTTCGCTATAATGACTACGGGTAGAAGAACCACCGATACTGATCAACACTAAGTAGTGCAAAAGCGTCGTGGGAGGAGATCGAAACAGCAGCCTTCTTACCGATGATCGGTACGCGGCATAATGGACTGTTCTTCACTGCGCACGGCTGCGGTGGCGGGCTAGGGCCGTTTTTTTATTCAAAGTGCTGGTTTTGCTCTTGAAATATCAAGCAGTGCTTTTTTGACGATAAAGTGCTCTGTGAGCAACTTTTTGACTGTAATTCCAGAGTTTTTCTCGGCGTGTGTAAGTTTGTCGGTGAAGGTATGAACCTTCGTCACATATCGTATTTGGGCAACCACAAACACTAATAATTCGGAGATCAGTAGAATAAAATAATGCACTAGCCCGGTGCATATGCCGCAGTGATTGGAGGTATCTGTAGCGCACATGTCGTCTATGGTTGATACCACACCCTAGACTTACTAAGCCTTTAATCTCTCCTGGGTCAGCGTAACGGAAACATATTGCCAGAGATGGCAACACTGATCTCATGTACACTGATCGGTAGGCCACCTTGTGTCTCTTGAATCGATAGCGTTCTTCAGGGATTGATCAACGCTGAGAGTTTTATCCATATTAAGTGTTGATGGTAGTGATTTATAATAGAATGATCAATTATAATACTTGTTTAGCATTTTCGAGTAGTTACTATTGATTTACGTGGCTCACAAAATGGAGTTAGTCTTCTCAATCAAATCCTGTTTTTCTCTCGTCCTATGAAATTAGAAAACATCGTACATGCCGGAACTGCATGGCTTGGGAAATGTGAGTTCACTTGTTATACTTTTATTCGAATTAAGGACTTTTTTTGTGCTTTCTTTAGTGTTGTTCAACGACTCTCATTCCTGGGATGCTGAATTGAGAAGGTGTGGACACAGAACAAATGATCAGTGGCGGATATGCCACCATTTTTCACGTGGAGCACAGCGATTTGTGCCAAGGTTTGTTAAGGCGATTTAGAACGGTCATCTTTGACATAGAATCGACTGTTTGTTCATTGGAAAGCATTGGCATTGTTTCCACTATCAAACCGCATTGAAGTCTTACCTGGGTAGAAATTCTTTACCAATTAAGATACTCCTTTTAGTGACGATAAGAAGTAAATCTCATTAGAAAACCACAGCATCATCAATCGCCCCACCAGCGGGTCGATTGCACCGTGTGCTAGACAAGAAATCTACACTGTTTCATTAGGCATTAGGCTAACCCAGTCGGGACGGCGATAATTTTCTGCTGGCGTTCCGTTCGGATGACGTGTCATCGAACGGTAGTGTGCAGAAAAACAACTTTCCAGTGTCAGAATTCGATGAAGTTCTTTACTTGGAACAAACAAAATCACGATGTATACTTCTGGTTTGACATGCTTTCAGCAAACTGTACCGGGTAGAAGCGGTAACCAAGTGATTGTTTGTAAAAATGTGGTGGTGCGTGAGGTACATCGTCGATCTGCATTTACCGCATTCCGTGTGCCTTATTAGGCAGTACTTTCCAACCTCTCACTAACCTTCATTAGTAGGGACAATGAGCTGACGCTTTCTATGAACGAGTCTTAGTATGAAATCTGTGTTCTATAAGCTATTGAAGACTGAAAAAAGTCCACTGAAAATGTTGAGCATAGCGAAAATGTCAGTAAATGACATGTTCATTCATCAGTATCTTCACCGTCTCAAGCGAGAAGCTACGCGCGTTGACTCTAAAAGATGCACGTCTTCTCGACATTGTTAATGACTCAGGGATTCCACTTACGTCATTTTGATCGACGCAGACCACTTTAGCGAAGTTTTATGAAAGTTCAGTTTAAAGTTTCATCAAAATTCGCCATAGATGGTCTGCATCAATCTGAGTGACGTTAATGGAGTTCTTGAGACATGAGTAATAATGAGAAGACGTACATATCGAATCAGAATCACTTATACCGGAATTCAAAGAAAGTTCAACTCGAAAGTCGTTTGCCAATCATCCTGGACCACTTTACTTCTGGGCTAGGTTTTTTGTGTTATTTGTCATGAAGTTTTCGTACACCTCGATGTGGCTCGTTTATCCATCATGCAATACAATACCTCAATCTTTTCGTGGAAATCAGAAAGTATCTGAAAAAAAAAGCTCTGAAGTGTTCGAAAATGCAAAATGCGTTGGAATCTCGTAAGTAGGCAATGGTTAACGGTTTCAAAACCATGAGAAAATTAGCATCAATCGGCTTGCATTTTCATATTCAATATCTTTCTCAGTGGTTTACAATCTTTGATTGAGATCACCTGAAGCAACTCCGGCAGAAATTGGAGCTTTCAGTCTGAATATTGACTTTCTTTAACTTTGGCATCACCTACCAATCATATAATCTTTGCTGATCAAGCCACTGCCAAGAACCGTCTTGAACATAAGGGTATCACCGAGTGAGATCTTTCATCTGAGCAGCGCCTCACCAAAAAGAGTTCCTTCGATCGACAGCGAAGACGAAATCAACAACGAGGACGAACCTACTGTGGGCAGTCGACTCGAATCAATGTCTGTAAAGAAAAGGACGCGTTGAAACGTTAGCTGAATAAAGTTATTTTACCAATCTCGTGCAACCATTCAATCAACAAGAATATGTGATATGCAGTATGTTATATATGGATTTTATTTGATAGCACATCGAGTTTCTGAGGAAGGCGAGTTCAAGAAAACTTTTTGAAAAACTTTGAAAGATTTCTTCTTTAGAATGAAGTCTTCGATGCTTTTTTTTTTGATTCACAGACCTCCGCTACTCGCAAATGCTGAGGTTTTTTATGAAATTTCAATTCGAATTGCGAATGCAGTGGCATAACTCACCCTTTGCACAGTGATTGCTGCGAAATTTCATGGTTACCAATACTTTATCTGAACACTGTTCGAATCAGCTAAGCATTCTCATATTCTAAGTATCTTTTTATCTATTGAGTACCACAGAATGTTTTCTGATGCTTTCGATTGTACGAAAATTATGGAATGTTAATTCGACCACGTCTTGATGAAACACTGCAAGTTGATATCGCTCGACAGTTCATTGCTTCAAAAATCTTTCTCGACGACAAAGCGTACAGCGTTCTATATAAACTTTCTGGAATACCAATCCCAGCAGCATAATGGTCGAAATTTCATCAATTGAACCAAAAGCCCAGCAAAATGCCCAGCACAGAACTCAGCCAAGGATTCAAAGTAAACCGAGTGTGAAACGTAATATTAGTTCGTTGCTACAATACAATTAGACAGTGGCCTTAGTCTATTTGAATACCCATCGTTTCGAAAGAGTTAATCCAATTACTTTATTTCAATACTAGCAGTTCAGTTAGATATGCGACTAGTGGACTAACCTATTTGAGTATTGTACTTTACGACCAAGTAACTAGAGATAGATGTTGAGTGATTACTCAATATAGTTGATTGTTACTATGAGATCAGCCATGCGTCACTCAAATTTGATAAATCTTTGGATTTGAATACTAATGGCGTTGAAACATAGTACTGAGAATCTTTACAATTCGACAACGTTTTTTCTTCCAATGAAAATAGTTTTTCACTGATTCCTACCACCACTTGTATGTGTAGTTTACATCAACGATATAGTTCTACTAGCGCATCCGATAGACTGTTTAGTATCCAGTTTCAGTTTTCCTCTATACTTCGTCGTTCCTGCTGAATTTGTTCAACATGATCTGGATCGAATGGCCGAGCACTGGCAGAATGGTCGATTTCCGGTCTGATAAGTTCTTCAAACAATAGTTCTTTGCAAGACTACTGTATTACGTATTCTCCTTTTTTTTCCAAAGGCTTCTAGCAGATTGGTATATCACCCCAACCCTTTGGGACTATGGACCCACCTCCTCTGCGTCTCTAACCCTTAGCGTGGCGACGCTGGATGGTTTGCTTCATCTTTCCTGCATCTCTAACCCCCCAGCTCGAGAAGCACCGGATGTATTATTGTGTCATTTCAATCTTGTTATAGTTGTTATTTTTCTGCTTAAACTACATAATATATTCACATATAACATAGCATAAGGAATAAGAACAATAATACAATTGAAATAACACAGCAATCGATTCAATGCGTACCTAGGCTAGAGATTAGATATACAGAGGAGGTTGGTCCAAGGTCGCGATAAGGTTAAAAACTGAAGGGCTAAAGTTTCGGTGATTTCTTTCTAGAGCCATTTGATCAAGTCTGAGACCATATTCTTCGTCTATATTATAGTCTGAAATCTAAGAAATGGTTCTGAGGAAGGCGATGTCGCCTAAACTGTATAATCTATTCTGAAAAGGATATTTAGACTTTGCAGAAAATTTTTGATTGAAGTAAGTTTTTAAGACGACGAGTAGGGGTTCAGTGGAAGTTGGTAATCGGATTTATCAGTGCTTAATGCTACGTTATTTCAGGTATGGGTATGGTCTTTTCATACCGGTGTATCTCTTCTACGTTCCTCGAAATTTGATAACAACTGGGAATCGTCTCAGCTCAATGACAAGTTCGTGTATTTCTATTTTTAACTAGGTCAGATCTTCTCGATTTATGATTTTTTAGTCATCTCGTAGAAATGAAAGTTTGAATTGTTTCTTTATAGGTTATTGAGATGTATTGCTGTGCACACAGGGAACTCTCCATGTATGATTTATGTGAATGATGAAATTACTCCCGCAAAAATCGCTGTGTGCTACGAGCGCTTGCGAAGGGCATGTTCTGTTGGTATGTTTATAATTCAAGTAATTCTGTAACGAACTATTGTAATCGTTATTTGTAATCGTATTCATGATATTCGTGATTGTTAACCGTTATTTATAGCTGTTATTTACAATTGAGTGTTATTTTTGCAACTAAGAAAATCGAATGATATGTAATATTCAACCCCAGGCGAGAGTCGAATCCGCGTTCCTCCCTTACTTGTAGCTCGTGCTACCTCTGTGCCGCCAATGTTACCGCTTTACTACCATTCTTTTTTAGATATAAACTTTCGAAGCTGTCAGCAACAAGCTTTCAACGGGGTTCAGTGTGAGATAAATCATCCCAATAATCATTTTAATCGAAAAGAGTAGTTGCAAAGCGGCGGCATTTGGTGGAGTAGTGATAGCACACGACCTTCTTCCCCGACATGGGTGAAACGCGAGTTCAATATTCGTCTGAGGTCGAATGTTTTCCATTGCACTCAGTACTCTCAAATGTATGTCTGTGACATCATAACACTGCTGAAAATCGGTGGAACTAAAGAGTTTGATTAAATTGATTATTCCCAGGACCGACTATCTATTAACCTCGGCATGCTTCAATAAATCCTAAATTTCCTCTTTGAGCCAAACACGAAGTTTTATAATAGTTCTTCATTCAACGGCTGGCGTTTCGCCAGTTCGCCTTCTTCAGAGCCTGGAAAAGTCAAGTTGTCTACAATCCAAGTTTCTGAGTAATGGAGGTGTTTCAATGACTGGATTGTAGACAGCTTGATATTTGCGGCTCTGAAGAAGGCGAGCTGCCGAAACGACAGCTGTTGGATATGGAATCAATATAACACCTCGTGTTTGACTCAAAGAAGAAAGTTAGGTGTTGAATCAATCATTTTAACAATTTTCTTGGATGTTCATCATTCCTAGTTATAGAGGATCACTTGATCAGATAATCAGATTACTGCTAAGAAGCAGTAAAACGAAGATTTCATGCAGAGTGTACCACCCTTTGTTGATTTTTCTGCTATTTATCTTCATGAAACCACATTTTTTTTTCTCGAGATGGTTACTGGAACACACGCGATTTCGCTGGTACTTATTTAGAGTTCTGATGTATACATTCGAACATTGTTGCTTCTCTTTCTTCAGTATAAGGCATCTCAATTGTCAGCAAATAACAGTAGATGGATTCTGGTCTAGTAAGCACATATCAGCATTAAACTTTGTCAAGATGGAAGCTACATATGACATGTGCTTATCAGGTCAAACCCGTCAGCTGTTGGTTGACGACAGCCGCAGATCTTATGTCGAAGACAAAGTGCTGGTGGAACGGTGGCCTCGGTCAGGTAGTGGTAGGACGCGTCCCGGTATGGGTGAAGCCCGGGTTTCACTACCGTTCGGGGCCGAATGTTTTGGCATATCACTCAGCATCCGTGGATATATAGTAGTAACATCATAAAGGTGCTATGAAAGCTGTAAAATCTTGAGAAGTCGTGGATCATTGTTACTTCTTTTAGTTATTGACACTGTTATCTTATAGATTCGTACGATCGATTTGCATCTCGGGATAAGGATTGGTTGACACGGATTCACAACTCAGGATGGCTTCAACTTGTTCACTACTGCTTTTCGATGACGGGCGATACTCTGAATTGGCTTGTGGATCGTGACCGTTCCGTAATCATTTCCGGTACATTATTTCAAAGTATAGTAACAGTGGCACATGAAATCACCTTGTAGTAAATTTTGGAAAAGTCCCATTTTTGGAAATATCATTGCAAAGTACTATATCTATCACAAGATCTCATCGAAAAGACTATTTAGAAACGGACGGTTTTGACCTTTCTGCTGTCGTTTCTAGTCTTGTACAGATCTGTTGTGACCGATACTTTAGGAAGCTTGAAGGTGTGCTTGGAATTTTCCCTTTCCAGATTGCAATGAGCACGTTACGTAGTGCTTAATCGTGTATATTTATCCCAAATTCAAGAATTACCATTCCAGGACTTGATGCACTAATCGCAAAAGAGTGGATTGCATTGGGTCATCCGTTTGCTGAACGTCTCCTTGGTATTCCCAATGGAAGCAATGAAACCCTAATCGCTCCTACATTTCTATTATTTCTCGACTGCGTTGCACAACTAATTCGACTCTATCCTATGCAGTAAGTTTACTGTTTGATTGTAAACCTATCGGCACCGCGCGATATGGGACATCACCGCGGAGCATCTCGGCGTACTTTATTGAGGTCACGCCTCAACACAAATTGATACTTATTAGATAAACTTGTTTGATTCTTCTCAATCTAAGTCTGCTTATTTGATCATCTTTACGTATAAAATTAGCAGCTTCACAACACTTAAAAATTCAACCTATCAGCAGAATACAACCCGTGAATTCAACATTGCACGCAATCACCTGCGAACAGGAATTACAATGTGCGATCGCGTCGTGAAATATTTCTTCAGTTCTGACAAAAGCCACTGAATGTTTTGTACTTTAGTAGGTAGCCTTGGCGTTGTTCTTACAACTGATAACCTAAGTGAAGTCCCTTCAATCTTCTTCAATCTCATACTATCTACAAAACTCTCTCCACTCTTTTGGGGTGCGACATGGACACGACGCCAGCCCCGTTTCGCCGCGCGCAGCATCTCTAACCCTCAGGGCATTACGGACTGCCCGCCACGCGCGGCGAGACGAGGTTGTTGACATGCCTCTGTTGTACTCAAGGAATTTGTGAAGATGAAATCCAGTTGTATTTGAAAACCACAGCACTATCGTGCGAGTCGCCCCGTGCCAGGAGAGAAATCAACGCAGTACCGAAGGAGTTAATCAGAAAATGCACAAAAATGAATAGTTCTACTTGACCTTTTGGGTTTGACTTGATTTATTTCTCACCTGATGCCAGATTACATCAGATAGATGGTCAGTAATCGAAGAATAGAGTTGATATCTGGTCATAGTTCTTTCTAGGTTTTCCTACACTCAATTTGCACTCATTGCTTTGTGGGACTTGTCGCTAACCGGGATTGTGCCAGCGTTTTCTGCAACGTGTGTAGGAGATCAAATTTCTTCTAGAAGATGTGGCGGCCCATTCCCACTTGAGCGGTTTTTCCATGAGTCTTACACTCGGTTATTCAGTAGCATCACCAATGCAGGTGCTGTGGCTGTTCAGAGATCGTCAGGTTTGTCCAAATATGTAGTCAGATTTTTGTGAGCACATTTAATCAGAATTTTTCCATGAAGCCCTTTTTTTTTCAAAGAATTACTATGTTCTAGACGCACTGGAGAGTTGCTCAAGTTCAATTTACTCATAATAAACTATCATTTTTGAGGAATAGCACTAACATATGATGTAATACGTCCTCCAAGGACACTTGCTGATATAATGTTATGGAACGAATGCTATCTGAGATGGATACCTTCAGCGAACGTAACGGTTAGCTTCAAATATAGCATTTTATGGAGCTTTCAATACATGGAAGTTTAACTAAACTCCTTTGTTTTTGATGCTAAGTGAGTTATAGGAGTTTTCCAAGTATTCTAATCTAAAATCCGATATTTAGCGTGGTGGTCATGTTCTGGTAGACATGGCAATCAAAGAAAAACTTGAAATCGTGTGCCCAGAAAGCAAAACTTTGCTGTCCAGATTTGGAGTGACCAACTTTGACCCAGAAAAGGTTAGACTTCCAGCGGTTGATTTTCATGGCAGCAGTTTGGTTTGTAGATCTTGGAACATTTTGATTGCATGGCAAGTCTCATTCGTGAATCACTTCCTTTACCATAAGCATTTTTCTAACTTATCTAACCTATGAATCGTAACTCACAACAATATTACAATGATAGAAATATACAGTAACGCCATGGAGCGCTATGATAACGGCTCCTGATGATGCAATAAAAGTGAACTAAGTGCAACATCTCTTGAACTCCGCCTCTCTGAATGAATCAGAGGAGCTATAGGAAGCATGCAGCACTGACTGTATCACCTGTCACCTGTCGTCCTGATCCTGATCGTCGAGTGACTCGAGCGGATACCAGCAGCACTTCCATTTTTCCATATCGCGTGCTAAAAGTAGCCCAGTGAGTCCTCCTCGTCCTCGAGATTGGCTGAGCATCATATCTTCCTTCTATAGCTTCCATGAAGAAATAGGACCAACGGGTCGGTGGTCTTCATATAGAGCGCTTGATGTCCCGAGGAATCCAGTCGTTAACGGCTCTCGTCCATCGGTTGTCGTTGAAGCGCATCACGTGTCCGCCCACCTTATTTTCGTTATCCTGGCGTGTAAAACGGCGTCTTTGATTTGCGATCGTTGACGTAGGTCGGAACTTCGGATCCTTTCTCTCATTTGCGAGATGCGGGATACTCCTAGCGTCGACCTTTCGACTGCGCGTTCAATAACGCCAAGTGATCTTTCATCCTGCTTACGTAGGGACCAGGTTTCTGCTGCATATGATGTTAGGGCAGAAATAATTGTCGAATCGAAAAGATGGGCACGGAGTCGGGTGTTGTTAGTCCTTTTCACTACATCTGCAATCTCGTTTCCTCCTGCTTAACTTTGGAACTAGGTCGTTCATCATGTTGATTACACGACCTAGATAGACGTAACTGGACTGACTATATACATAAGCAAAATTCACGACAACATGATCAATAAGTTATGGTCAAAATGATTTTATAAGCCATGAAAGGTGAGACCCTCCAGATGCGTCGCTGTCCAACTGTCGCTGAATGAAGGTACTGTTCTTAAATACTATGTGGGTGGAGTTACTCGTGTCGCTACAAATGGGCAGAGCCAAAGAAGTAGAGAGGTCGCGGCAAGGTGAAACCAGTAAGTGTACCAGTCGCGCAGCGCTTGTCGATTCGTCTGTGGTTACGCTAAGTCTGCAACTAGGTTAATCAATAGTCAGATATATATGAAGTCAGAAATTAGCAATTATTCAGGAGAATAAGTGCTATACCCGCCTCATTGTGGCTGGAGGGTTTATAACTACGACATACGGCAGAGAGTCTATCTTAACAATAGGATGTGCAAACTGAGAAGAAGGTCGACATTTCATTTGAAATCTAATTAATATTAGGTCAATGCGAAAAATCATGGCCGTCCTCGTATCAAACTAATCGAATGGTCTGCGACTGTCAGTGTTAACGGTCTCAGAAAAGCTTAACTTGGTAAACTTCAGGCTTGTAGGAAAGTTGTGATAGTCGAATCAGCAATGAACCATTCTTAGTTCCACACAACCGCGCTAGTTACTCCTACCATCGACATCGTGCGATGAGACGACTGGTGAGAGATGATCAAAGCGCGAGTTGCTCAGCACAAATGGGGAAAAACGGAACGAAACGCTTTAGAGAGTGCTCCCTGCTCCGGGTTTCTATGAGCAGAACAGTCTCCATAGACGCAATGTTCACTCTCCTCTCTAAACCGCTGGACACATCGAATTTCATGTAATCTTCCTCTCTAACCCTCGAATTGCTAGTAAGGATGCACAGCCCAGGTATCCAATAGTGAACCTTGACAGGTGTAGAGTTTCAGTGGACAATGCTTAGGGATGATTTGCTCTATTGGTGATTGCACTAGAGTAGATAGGCTTTGGTGTCGATTGCGAGTGAGTGTACGTTGTTTGCCGTTTGGTTACCCGATCGTGTCGATTATTCCTGCCACGCGTGTTTTATTTATTTGATGAGGAACAGTGTTGATCCTAAGACCAAACTAATAATATTCATTGCCGTTACCAACGACCTCAAACTTGGACATTCATACATCACTGCAATTGAAGGAACCAACAATTACGACATGTAACGCGATGTTAACGGTACATGACGATGCAATAGATGTGAACTCAAGTGCAAGGTGCCCGAACCCCAGATCTCTAGATGAATGAGAGGAGCTATACAATGTACAGAACAGTGACCATACACATTGACAATTTACAACGTCATGAACCACAATCCGCTATGACCAATGTCGTAACCTTTTATTTTCCACAGACCCAACCCCAACTATTTTAGTATGACGACACACAACAGCAGAGCGCCCAGTCGTGTAGAATATAAGCTTACACATTATTCTTAGTAGTGTGCTTGGGTTCACTGACCTACAGTGCGAATTTTTTGGAAGGCCTCAGCCTCTTCAAAATTTCTTGTGTTTGGCCTCTAGGCGCGATCGTTTAACTCCCCAAACAAACGTACGATTTCGCGCTAGAGATAAAGAAATCCGACGACACTATCGAGAGCAGTGTGGAAACTTATATTGTAGACCATCGAGCACTGTATCGTTGTGTGTCGTCGCACTAAAATAGGGTTGGGTTCGGTGGAAATCCAAGTTAAGCCAAGAAAGGTGGAAGTCGCGACAGAGCTCCATGTGGCGTCTGCGGACAAGTGGACTTGCTGTGATCGTGACTCTTTCCCAGTATTCTGGTTTTGGATTAGCCTGTGAATAACTTAGCACAAAACTGGCTAGCTGTTATGATAGATACTACTTGGTTGCCATTTGACTTTTGTACTGCGCGAAAACACGAGCTAATGCAAAACAAGAATATTGGCTGATAGTACTCACCGAGCAACAAATAACCAAAGTGATTGTGATAAGGATATGACTTGTTTTGAGCCGATTGGTCTAGTGCTATATAGGCGCCTCTTTTGTCCTATTGGGACTCATCAGTAACACCCTCCATCGGTTTGTACACCTTAGCAGAGGAAAGATTTATTCTAAATGCCGCAAGCTCGACTGGCGGTCACCACAACCATGATCCGAATCGGAGTGATTACTTTTTACTTGCGGTCGATTCCTTTAGAGGTTTATTTGGCCTCAAGGGATCGAAGGAACCGAGGGAGGGTGCTACTGATGAGTCCCAATAGGACGAAGTAGGCTCCTATATAGCACCAGACCTATCGGCTCTAAACAAGTCATATCCTTATTAGATTATTTCGTTTTGAACGGGTCTGTAAAAGAGCGGTCGATAGCATAGTGATTGTCTATAGTCAAATATGTTGATAGTCAAGATTTACCGTATAATTGCTGCAAAACGAAAAATATGCTTCCAATACCCAATATGTGGAGTGCTGTGCAAAAACGTTTGCGTCAGCCGGGATTCGAACCCAGATCTCTGATTATCGCTATCCAATGTCTGTCAACACAAGTGGGTTCAGTGCCGATAACGGCTGCCCCGCTAGACCGTCGACGGTTGGCTGTTGGCAGACAACGCGTTATAGCGTAAATAAGAGTGCTGTGCAAGACGAGCGTCGGTAGTGCAACGGTTAGCATAGGCTCCTGGAAAGAGTGAGATCTGGGTTCGAATCCCGGCTGACGCAAACGTTTTTACATAGCACTCCATATATTGGGTATACTATAACATCGTACCACTGCAAGTGGCCGTTAAAATAGAAAGAATTTAGACTGATGCGTACAATAGTTTGGGGTTTTTTTGAAATGTGGTGAAATAAAAAGCACTTCTGTATATCGGTATAACTCTTTGTGTTTTCGTAGTGACCTAATGTGCATCCAGGCCATTGCAGTATGCAATGGATTTTAATGATTTCGCATCCGTTAAAGATTTCTCAAAGCCGAGAGCCTTTCTGTCAACCCTTTCGGGACCGTGGACCCACCTCCTCTGCGTTTCTAACCTTAGCGTGGGAACGCTGGGCGGCTTTTCGTGTTGCCGTCCATAGAGTCTGGAATCACTGTCCTTCTCACTCCTCTCTGCCACTCGGTACAGTAGAACGCGGTGAGCAGTCCGTAGTGAAGAGTGCTTTGCGTCAGCGTGGAGGAAGGTTGGTGATTCGATCCCCCTACGACGACGCTTAGCCGTAGTTTTTTTGGTGTTATCTTTTTGTTTTTTTTTTCTACAATAGATCTATCCCATGTACCTATGTTTTGTATCAAAGAGTAGTGAAATGTCAGACAACTGGGCGTTTTTTTTTTTGCTACAATAATTATGTTATGGAAGGACCTTCAATACTAACCGACATCAAAAAGGTAACACTAAGAAAACTATGCTGAAGCGTTGTGGTAGGGATGGGACCAGTAACCTTCTCTATGGACGGGAAGCACTCGTCTCTGCGGACTGCTGGCCGCGTGCCATATGCCGAAAGGCAGAGAGGATGAAGACAGTAGCGATTTCCGACCCAATGGACGGCAGCACAAAAAGCCGTTCGGCGTTTCCACTCTTGGGGTTCGAGCTCCAGAGGAAGTGGCTCCGTGTCCTGAAAGTGTTATATGTTTCACCCGTTTAACGTGATATATATTTTCGTGAATGTGTTAATAACCTGATGTCACCTCATCAAGAACATGATTTATTGAGCAGTCCCAATATTACCTGAAGATCGGTTTTCGAATTTATTATGCAATTGATATTTTTCATTGTGGAACTTTTATATCTAGTCGACAAAAGATCCTTACATAATGTTTTTTTCAGGTAAGCTCTGCTTATCCATATTCGGAGGCTGATCTAACCCATCGAGGATATTTTTCCGGAAACGATAATATTGACACTTTGTCGATCTCATCGATGTCACTCTCAACTTCTAGTCAAATAGTAGACGATAAGGCAAAGGTAAGATAATGAATGTAATAAAATAACATTTTAGATGCGCAGTACTGAAAAGAACGCGTGTGGCCTAGTGGTTAAGGTTACTTCAGTACACAGCTCTTTGTTCGATTGCTGCTACTAGGGTCTGGAAAGCGCTATCCCTCCATGATTGGTATTCTGATGCCAGAGTCGTTTGGGACGAATAGAAAAAGTGACTTGTTGCATTGCCAAAACACCCTTACTCATTGCATATGCGATACATTTTTTTAAACCACCTATAGGCTTAACTGAGTTGAATGAATTGTGGTTACAGACCCTCGGATTAGCTTGAATTTTATTGCAATATATCAAAAGAAGAACGACGGTTCATCAGAAATTCATTGTCTCTCAACCAGGAAATTTCCGTTGCGGCAGTTTTCTCTCATTGAGTTATGGATAAACGTTAAACGTTTTATATCAAGTATTAGTACAGTATATGTTGTGGTACAGGTTGATTCAATTTGTGCGCGCTCTCGAATTGCTTCAAGAATTTTGTAACGTCATTTACCCGCGTTTGCTTAGATTCTATGCAACAATGAATTTTCTTTGTCACAATTCCCATATCTCAATCCATTTTCTTTAGACTTTAAGTGGTCAGTCGATAGCTCAAATCTGGACAATCATAGTACTTCAGTTGGTTCCTGAATGAGCCTTTTTTGCGCTCTAACAGCACAAATAAAATAGAGTTTGACCCTTGGCTTGATTTTTGGTGGAGAGAGCTTTTCCCCTAGACCTCCTAGACTTGGGTATGATTCGATAGCTTAAACTTCATTGATTTCAAAACTACGCTTCTTTACTGAAAACGCCTTTTTAGTGAGATGTAGAGATGTGACAGCAAAAATAAACTTGAGTTTTACACTCGCCGCAGTTTTTCCTCGGCTAAGATGTGTGAATGGCTAGCGGATGTGATTTAGCAACATTCACAACACAACACCGAGACTTTAGCTCGGTTAGTTTTTGTGGATGGTCTTTTTCAATAGATCTTAAGGAGATACTTTGATAGCATAAATTTGAACGATTTTCAAGCTAGGTTTGCTAAGCTCTTCATAAAACATTGGAATAGCGAAAAGAAGATCATGTTTCGCGTTTCTATGCTTAATTACTTTGGATCAGGCTTGGTAACGAGTTTATTTGGCATTATAAATTAAAAATGCAAGCCCAAGGCCACTGCACGATAGGAAATCATCTTTTTCACAATCCTAATATGGAAAACCGAGGAGTTTTTACCAAACGGACAGAAATTTCCATCTGAATAATGAACTTATACGCGATAATGTGCGGCGATTGTGAAACTCAACTTTATTTTCTTTGCTACAGCACACCAGGAAAGCCATTTTGGAAACCAAGTACGGTGTTGAAATTTCCGAGATTTAAGCAATTGAGTGACTTGTCATAAGTTCGAAAAAAACAGAATAGGTTTTGTTCTTAACGCATTGAATGTTCTGAACGAATTGAATTGAAATTGAACGAATCGTTGTCACGAGGGTTCGTGAGAAGGAACAATATGCGAAGAGCCAAATATCACTTATTGTTGACTATGAGTTAGCCTATATGAATACGAACCATGACGATTTTATTGGATTTAGCAATGCCGAAGCAAAAGCATCTCAAGGACAATCTACTAAGAAGAATCTTGGCGTACAAGTGATTCGGAAGGGATGGTTACTATTCAACAACATCTCGTTTATCAAGGGCTCTAAAGACTGTTAGTTTGTGTTGATGTCGGACAGCCTTAGTTGGTGCAAGAATGATGAGGAGAAAGAGGAAAAATATATGATTCTGTTCTTAAAGGGTTGAAAAATGGATTGGGACAACGGGAAAGTGCCTTCTTCCTTAAGCAACCCCGATTCGTTTCCGATCATCCACGAAGGTTTTTCAACTCTCCACGTCTTGCTTCGGCGGCTGCTTTTGGATTTTCGTTTTTCTTATTAATGTTTTTGAGTGCCAATCGTGTCGACTTTTTGTGAAGTTTTGAAGTGGTCGGGCTAAAGCGCTCACTTGGATTGCAGGGAGTGGTTTGTTACCAGAGGAGTCCCGTATCAATCACCGTGGAGTGGTCAGAGGCGTGTGCCTGGAACAAGGGGCTGAACCAGCATTGTGTCTGTGATGAACGGCATTGTTGCTACCGTCTTACCCATCCTGAATCTATTAAACGCTCGTTTAGATTCTTTACTACTCTTAACAGTAACCTTTCTGATGGTCACTGTAGTTGACATAATGTTAAAGACTGTTGCTTCTAAAATCCAAAACGACAACGAATAAATTTTTGCCTGATAATCCACTTTTTAGCATCGTGGCAGCATTCCCGTCCTTGGCGGTATCTCCGAGCGAGGCCCAAGAGTTATGCTTCTGCGAGGCAATGCTACTCCTACATCAGCCTCATCTTTTCGTCTTCTTGAGTTTCGCGATGATCAGTCAGAACAAAACTAACCAATCTGGTTATATTGTTTTCTCCAACTTATAACACTTGGCTATCTATTGTTTTCTTAGAACATGATTTGAGCCTTTAGTTTATGTCTCAATTGTACTTTTTTCATAGGAATTCATTTCGATGTTGCGTTAATTTCCATTCAATTATTCACTTTACTTCTCAGTTTATGAGAACTTTGATTGATTGTCGGGCAGCTTTGCTCTTATCTCATTTTATCTTTTCACTCGCTGGAGAAAGTTAGATATAGGTGATTTGTCACTCATTTGATAACTTGAAGTTCTACCTCAGATCTTGCAGAAGAATTTTTGTGAAAATTCTATTGAAGTGTATAAATAAGGTGCGAATTTTCTTGTTCCTTAATACGAGTCACTGCAAGATTACTCGTTATTCTTATTCTGTCGGTTGCGCCCGTAGAGTTCGCACTTCATACTGTCATATTCAGCAGTAGTTAGAATTCAAAAGAAAAATTTGCGGCTTTTTTTATATCTGCTGCTACATCCTTGAGATGTTCCCACCAAGGATTTAGAACCACCAAGGTGAATTCTACAACCACGCTCACACGATATTAGGGAGCTGGATGTTGTGAGATAGGAGTTGAAGTCGTGTACGATTTTTCTCCATTGCCTTTCTCGAAATGGTAGGTGACCCTATTTGAGTGCCAGATGGCGTAATCTTGGTCACATGGTATTTTCTCATTAAATGTGGTGGATACTGCTCCGAATAACGATAACTCCAATTAGTGATTGCGACTGCTCCTTCCTCAAAATCTTTCTTGATTATAACGTTTTGCTATTTCGGACATACACTGGAGAGTTCTTGAACTTGTAATGACTCTCAAATTATAGTCTTTCTCAAATTATGTCGTGAAATAATGAGTAATTCTACTGTTATCCGTATTAAGCTATAAAAGCAGTGTACCTAAGAAGCCGGAAAATCTAAGACCGTAATTTTCAGCCTTTTTCATTAAAATAAGTATTCTAAACGATTATAGCTCGCTTAGAATTTGTAGGCAACGTTGACGGTAATTATAGAAGACCTCCAGTTTGCTATTATTAATATTATTAACTGTGTCATATTTCTCATCAAGAGACGACCACCCGGTTGTCCCAAGGCTAAATGATGCACTCCAGATGGCAAATGGGGGTCAAGTATGCACTAAGGAGAGCTTGTACTTGCATTGAGACAAGTGGATTTAGAACGCGATCTCTTGGTCTTTATTGTATCGAGGCGACACATTTGATGGTAGGTCATGCAGGGACATGATTAAGATAGTCTCTTTCTCAGTAATTCGGTTTGCATCACGAAAAAATATTCATAGTGGCAAGCTTCGCTTCAACGTACTCCTTCGATATTTCGGAAAACAGATAATTTTTATGCTTTCAGCTTCTATAGTCTTTTAATCCAAAGCCACAGTATAGAAAGCTATTTCGAGTCAACGGAAATATTCTTTTGATCAATATCAAGATGGAATTTTGCGTGTAGCTCTTTCCAAACGACGTGATTTTGAGTCTGAACATGTTCGCGTTTAGCTCCTGATCGCTTAGTTGCTGCTTTTCAGACGATGTGCAACTTATGGTATGTAAAGATGGTCCGTCTTCATATGTTGATCGAGTTTCAACATTTTCTAAGAGAGTTATGTCGATTTACAACCGTTACCACACTGGGGAGGGGAGGGGAAGTGTGGGAGGATCGTATGTAACTTACGTGAAACGTGAAACTACGTTATCTTTTCGCATTAACTCAGGAAAGCTGGTTCGTTGTGGTTTTCCTTGGTCAGTACGAGAAAACCTGGTTAGTGCATTCCAAGGATCGCAAAAGGATTTCATCTCCGAAATTTTAAGTTATCTCTATGAGGTCAACACATCTTGTGACTAACCGACCGACCGACCAATAACGTCATAAAAGAACTTTATATAGCATACAATACGCATGAACATAATGAATATTTTTGTATTTATAAATAACTCTGAAGTCAGTTTGATAGTAGAGAATGAAGGGACACTCTTTAGTCTAGCTAGCTACGCTTCAAGACAAGTGCAAAGTCGTTGCGCATCTTTGCCTAGTCATTGTCGTCTACTACCTAAAGAAATGGCACGTAGCCTTTACCTAAATCATTGCTGCGTGCGCCACGTCTCCTCTAGAGAAGTCAATTTCTTTTACTCAGAAACCGTCATCCAGTTCAACAAAGGTCATTGGTTATGATGGCTATTGAGTCTAAACAAGCGTAGCATTTCTATCTATTTGTTTCATTCAGCTGTTGGATGATTGAGTGCCACTATAGCATTCATCCATTCGTTTCGAGTATTTTATAGAACTACGCTCAAATTTCAATATGCCTAAAGTTATTTTTGAGCCACACTTCATTTATCATTATTTATGAGGCACGTATGGTGTAGGTGTCAAAGGTACCTTGCAGTGGACAAATACTTCTTGCTTCGAATTCGCACCCATAACTAACGTACTCCATTGTCCTTTCGGATTACACTTACAGAAAAAATTGGTATTAAATCGTCTCACAAGTGAGTCATGCATCAAATGGTCACCTCGTCGATTTTTTTGAAACCCATTCCTTTCCGTTCAATCACATGCTGATGAGCATTCATGAAAGCGCGAAATCTAACCACTGGAATGACGTGCATCTTCTCGGCACACGATTTTCTTCTCCTTTCGTACAGTATGAATAGTTTGATAACTTGGGACCATAACAAGTTCATGCAAACTCCATAACAGTTGGAGAGACGTAGAAAGTATGTAAGTTCAGGAAGTGACCTTTTTCTTGGGATCGGTCTAGGTCGTGCTGGTCTCATCTCATGATGTAGTTGTGTTTCAATGAAGCGCTGTCCAAACAGTACGTCAACAAATATTGGCCCCGTACCACCCGTAATTGTCCATTACTTTTTTGATGACGTGGTGAAATCAATCATGTGGCAACGAAGTCTTCTTTGGTGTGAATCCGAGTTATCCAGTAGAGTCTGCTAAGCTCACTCAAGAAACGTGACACACATCACATCCGTCTTCTAAATTGTTCACAAAGGTTGTTTCATGTTTCTTCTCCAATTCTGCCGTCAAAACAGCTTTAATGTTCAAGCGAATCATGTAGAAAAAGAAGATTCATGCACTTCACTTTAGCATTTTATCTAATCCGTCATCATAGCATTTTTTCATGGTGCGGATACCAGTACCTCGAGTATTCAATCCGTTTTTCGTCTTCTTCTTGAACGGCGTAGAATACTGGTTGAGCGAGTCTCCTTGCAATCTCGAGGATAGCTTAGCTGTGGCGTTCCATAGGCGTTATTTCTGACTGCCGGAGAGAGCTGGGGGTGGAGCTCGGCTTCACGTGCGGCGTGATCAACATCACAATCTCTCGGCCACGCCTCCTCATTCATTCATGCAGATTACCATTAATTGTGCACCTCAAACTAGGTGCTCTCTTATGATAAATGAAAAGGTATGTAGATACTATGAAGTTTGCTTGTTGATATTTTGTTGTGACCATACATCACATGCATTTCGCTGTGTAGATTCTAGCCCTTATACGTTCGATTGGTCTTCCTACATCCTCTATTCACCGGAGACATTCAACTTTAGCTACGGTTTTAGGTACATATACATCAGAGATGTCAGTGGGTACTGTCGAGACAATTACTTCTTTAATAGAATTCCTTCTCATTTAATCGCTTCTAGCGATGGTAAAACCTAATGAATATACCCATCGATGTTAAGTGATGTGCAAAACATTCGCGTCAGATGAGACTCGAACACACAACTAATACTATCCAGGGCGCGTGCTCGACCACTGCACTACTGACGCTCGTTTTGTCCCTACTCTTTCTACGCCACAACACATCTATCTGTCAATAATCAACCGTCAAAGATATGACACAGGTAGTCGCTATCGACTTTGAACTCAGCACACTGGCAGATATTGGGTATAAAAAGATCGAATAGAGTTCCTTTTATTTGACCGCTTCTAGCGGTGTTACGACTTTTCAAGTATAACCATTGATATAGAGTGATATGCAAAACGGTTGCGTCAGATGGGACTCGAACCCGCATTTTACTCTACCCGGGAGCGCGTGCTCTAACCCGTTAAAATAAAGATAAGATATGCCTGATAATCTTTTCTTGAACCACGCATGTCAGTGGTCTGTCAAGGAGGGCTGACTTATAGAGCCCGATACACGTTTCGATCTTGCGATCTCGTCAGTTGGGCAGTCACCCTTTCTCGTCTTTTGCTAACCTCTGTGGGTGCTCCAGTCCCCACACTAAGAGTTAGCGACGACGAACGTTTTACACTCTATGACCAGTGAAACTCACCGAACACAGAGTGTTGTACACTCGATTGCTTTTGGTTGGTATATTCAAAATATCATATCTAAAAAAAAAGATAATAATAAAGCCACGAGCGCGAGATCGAACCAGCAACCTCGTTTGCGACGCAGAGCGCCTCTAACCACAGCGCCACATGAGCTCTCTTGAACACCTCAGTCCTATTGAAATACAGAATAGCATCAGTACACTTTAGTCCTCATCTCAAAAATCGTAGATATCGATCGGCCACCAGGACCGGATTAGCCTTCGGGGCCTCCGTCTACCGTAACCACCCCAATGAGGCGCAGCGTTACGGTAGCTCGAATTTGAATCCGCCGCGCAGCGCTGCCTGCGTCTCTAGCGTGGCCCGACGGCGGGTCAGCGTCCACTTCCACATGTGAGGCCCTACCCTACCCTTTTTCTCCATTCTTGTTTTTGAGAATAACTTAGCTTAAAGGTGTCACCGTTGAATAGCTGTGTTATACATATCGATGTCGATCGATAATTATGTTTTCTGTGTGGTCCAGCGACCCGGAAGTTCAGGTTCTCACAGACGAGCCTAACTCACAGAAATCACCAAATTTTTGCTTATTCATTCCAAAAACACGAGAAAAAAATTTTGAATTGATTTTAAAGCTTTAGAAACTAGAAGGAAAAATGTGGAGTTGAGTGAAATCTCTGTGAAAAAAATCTTTGCTGTGCAGAACGAGCGTCGGTGGTGCAACGGTTAGCATACGCTCCCGCAAAGAGTGAGATCTGGGTTCGAATCCCGGCTGACGCAAATGTTTTTGCACAGCACTCCACATTATTGTGTATTTTGAAATCTTTGTTTTTGACGTTCGGCATGTTTTCGCCGCTCTTTGAGAGCCAAGTTATTCATGAAACTTTCGCTTGTGTGTTTTTTTCGATTTTTTCGGCTGTACTTGCAAATAGATCGATTAAAACGTTCACTTGTACCACCTGTGGTCTTACTGATTGTCGAGTGACTTGAGCGGGTACTAGTCGAACCCTCGTTTCCCGCCTAGTTGCGGGACGAGTAGCTCAGAGGGTCTTCCTCAAATCGGACCCTTGTGGTTACCCGAGCCGATATCTCGTTGGGATCCTTTGTGAGCGAAATTTATGGGCCCCCCACTTCACCTGTATCACCTATGATCTAATTGATTGTCGAGTGACTTGAGCGGGTACTAGTGAAACCCCTCATTTCCCGCCTAGTTGCGTAGGCGAGTAGCTCAGAGGGTCTTCCTCAAATCGGACCCTTGTGGTTACCCGAGCCGAAATCTCGTTGGGATCCTTTGTGAGCGAAATTTATGGGCCCCTCACTTCACCTGTATCACCTATGATCTAATTGATTGTCGATTGACTCGAACAGACTGTACCATTAAGCTATCAGTTTTCTCGATCTCTCGCAAGGGCAACCCAGGGGGTCCTCCTCTTCGATCGATCTAGGGTTTCCCCAAGAATCGTATTTTTCTTACAGAGGTTTCGTAAAGGGATCGAATCCTTGCGATTACTAGGGCAGAGAATCCCGATGAGATCCTCCTCTACGAGGAGGATTTGTGGACCTCCTACGTTATCTATGTCGTCTACGGTCCCGATGGTCGTCCAGTGACGCAGTGGCTTGAGCGGGTGTACCAGTGAAACTTCTTTTTCCCAATCAGTAGCAAGGAGTAGCTTAGTGGAGGTTTATTGACCATCATACTTTCCTTTTTTTCATAAAGAAAACGGTCCCCCGCGATTACACGGGCTGGCATCCCGTTGAGATCCTCTATGAGGGAGATTAATGGACCCCTTACATCGCCCGTATCACCTGTGGTACCGTTGATCGTCGATTGAATCGAGCTGGTACTGGTAAAAGCTCGATTTCTCCCTAATGGTGTGAAAGATTAGCCCGAACGGTCCTTCTTGAGGTTATCGTTCTTCCAGACTTTCGTAAGGAAGCTGAGCTCTCACGACTACTCGGACAGAAGTGTTGAATCCACTGTAAGGAAGATTCGTGGACCTCTCACATCACCTGTATCACCAGTCGTGGCACAGTGGTCGATAACCGATCGACTTCCGCGGACCCATGGGCGTGTCTAATGACCCCATCTCCTCTTCTCCGACGCGCCCACGGGTCCATGGAACTCAACTGGTTAGATGACTCGAACGGGTACCACTAAGAAATTTTCCCTATCGCCTGCAAGAGTAGTCTAGAAGGGCTCCCCTCGCTTCGGAGACTTGTTGGGCATCATGTTTTTCTTCTGGGCTTTTCGTGAAGAAATCGGCCCATCGGGTTGGTGGTCGTTTTCATGTGGTGCTCTCCCCGCAAAAGCTCGGGGAATCCACTCGATTTCATTGACTCTAATCCATGTAGAAAGTGATATCTCTTTACAGTAGTAATCGCCCTTATTGCCTTCTTAAGCATTGATACGATCATTCAAGTCTATATCTGATAACGTTGAGTGACTTGCAAAATTTTAAACCTTAGGTGAGATCGAACCCGCATTTCACTTTTTGTAAGGGCGATGGCGCGTGCTCTCTGTTGCACTACCGGAGCTCCCTGCTTTTTTCATTTGAACAGTTGGTCTATTCGTTCTGGTTTCGTTTGATTCTTTCATCTTCGATTCAATCGTCACTCTCCCTTTTCAATCGTCAATGTTCTTATCGTTATTTACCACCGCGTGTGAGTTCAAAATGTTATCGTTTCCAAGGTGATATCGATCGATAGTCGGTATCTTATCCCCACCATCCCTATATAAACCTCGACTGGATTCTCATTTTTCATTTTGTTCCAGTTTCGGAGTGAACCGACTCTACTAACAATTGTCGTTTCCAGAGGCGGTTAGTTATGGATCTACAAGGCCGGGTAGGTGAAGAACGACGTTTTCCATCACTATTTATTCTAGCCCTTTAGGGACCCTGGACTCACGGCCTCTGTGCCTCTATCTGGTAAACTCTGGACGGTCTGCTCCAGGACCCTTGCATCGCGTGAGCCCTGCGTGCTGCATCTAACAATGCCACGCTGCTGCGTCTGACAGTGGCACGCTGGGGGCTGGAGATGAAGCAAAGGTGGAGCAGACCGTCTAGAGTTGCCAGTTAGAGGTGCAGAGGCCGTGGGTCCACGATCCCAAATCGTTAGTCTAAAGATGCATGAGACGGAAGAGACTTAGTTAGCGGAGAGGGATTTGGTGGACTAATTGTGTTTTCTCCTTCTTCGCTGATTTTGTCTCTTCTGTCTCGTTTTAACCCAAGCCAGCCAATCCATTTTGGAGTGGAGAGGACGTAAAGACTGTTTCCTCATGAACTATCCATTTATTCTTTTGATAGCCGTCATATCTTGTCGAAATTTTCTTTCAGAGAAAACACAAGAGCTCTATCGAACGCAAATGAGAACCTAGTGAAGAAGAACGCCGGAGGGAAAGATGCCCAGCAGCAGTTGGCAAGGCGACCGGCTCTCAGAGATCAGCGAAATCTCGCAGTTCGTCGTTCTTATAAAATTTTTCACTACAAGATTGCGACTTGGTTGTTTTTTGCAAGGAACGATTCTTGTGATGTACTTTAGCTCGTTGATCGGCAAGCGGTAGATGGAAAACCTGCGGCAAACCAGGCCGAGGTCTGTACCCGTAAAATCCACGAAGTCCCAGGACAATCAGAACAAGCAGAAACAAGTGGCGGAGAAAGAAGTTGTAGAAATAGTCCATCCTGAAGTAGTCGGCATCGACCGAGAAATCCAATACGTGGAATACTGCGACCAGGTAGGGAGATGTCTGAAGACCTCTACTAGGGTTTATCTATGTTTTAGGTTACTAAGCGAAGAGAATATCATGCTTAGGGTATCCAAACAGCTTTCAGAAATGACTAAAACATGAAATTGTGGAGTTCTTTTTTTGCTAGACGAAAGCAAATAAAGAAACCACCTCTTTCGCTGGACTGGAGTTTTTCGTAAGAGTGTTAGTAATCATTCCAAAGCTTAAATCTTTAGCTGCCGCGCTACCTGGCCGTTTTTTGAAAGTCTTGTTAAAATACGGTAGCATTCAGGATAAAATTCTTTTTACAACGGCCTCACGCTTTTACCTAACTTCACTGGGTGTACGAAACGTATATGAACGTATAGAGGAAATCTCGTAGTAACAGGATCATACGTTTTTTCTGGAGTTTCTCCCAGAGCGGGGAAAAAATTCCAAATCAAATGACAAAAATCGCACTCCACATCTGTGTCACGCCAACTCGATTGATCGATTGATCGCCCTATGGAGGGCCACGCCTCTCCCCCAAAAAAGCGGTCACGTAGCGCAGTAGCCAGAGATCTAAGCTCTTGCATGATTTCTGAAAGTCCAGTGGAAAGTCTTTATCCAATGGAAGGGGTAGTCTTTTTAGTTGTTTCCTTCTGACGCAAAAGAACCAATTATGGATACTGGCTTTGAAAAAAGGAAAAATTAACCTTGAAATCTTAATAAAGTGACTTCAAGTCGCCTAAGTAACATTTAAATGACAAGAACAAATGAGTATTCCATTCTGAGTTATTCGAAGAGCTTCTAGAAGTAGCTACGGGCTAAAGTGATTTTTTGTACGTTGAGTTTTTAGGTACGAAACTTGGCTGTTCTCTTTGCAAAAAAGTGTTTCTTCTTGGTCGCTGCGGGAAAATTCTTTGCTTAATTTTGTGCTCAAACGTCTTCAGATTAGAAAAGATCTTTCTCTGCTGTATTCCACAAGACTCTGCCATCCGATTCCTCTAGCGATATTATTCTATGAGTTACTGCTCAAAATCCATGAGATGAATTCCATGATTTATGTATGATTGATCAGTTCAATGATTACGTGACGTTAGGTTTATTTTCTACTATCAGTAGCCACAGCAACGGTCGCATTCTCACGTTGATTGATGTGGAACCCACAGAATTTGCGATGAACTCCACCGAAGAGAATCTAGGTCTAATGAGAATCGAAAGAGTTCATGCATTGGTATTAACCCTTCGAGGACCACGTGCTACGTAAGGTAGCACGCCGCGCTACGTCGCACCTCACTCATCTACTGTGATGGCGGCGTGCATATGCCCTTCCCTACTTCCTTAACCGTTTCGGAACTGCAGTTGTGAGTAGGTGGCGTTGCGCTGGTCCTCGCATGGCAATTACATGCAGGCAGCATCTGCAGGTGCAGTGGCAACAGTGGTGCCCAAAGGCTTAAGGAAGTAGGGAAGGGCATAAGTTTACAGGCGCTATAATAAGTTTTCATCATCACCTATCTTTGTCATGTTCCCCTCTTATTCTCTGTCTATCTTTTCCCGATGTTGGCGTTTTATTGTTCCGCAGTTCGAGCGGTTGACTTCCGCAGACCCACGCTGGGCGTGTCCGCCTGCATGGGTCCGCGAACGTCAACCTGTAAAGGGTCTTTTTTGGTAATTCGAAAGATGGTAATTACTTTGGTATATCAGGACATGTCGTGTCTTACAGTTGGGACACATTTCTGGTCGAGTAAGGTCATCGCGACAATCAGTTGTCGTGAAATTGACTCGGCAAATAGTTGCTAAGGTTATTAGTCCGATGTGCGAGCGATGTCGTACATATGTATTGTTGTCGTTCTTAACCCTTTGGAAACGATGTGTACAGTATATTGTGCACGTGTATTCGGAGGTCTTTCTAGCTGTACAGAGCGTCTTTTTTAGCAGTTTCGTAGTCATATGATAGCCTGAGAGGCGGCAATTACAATGGAATTTAGCTTTTTAGAAGGCGTTTCAAGCGCGCTGTAGCTAAGAAAGAGCTTCATCATTTATTTAAATGTTAATTAGAGGAAAGTAGAAGCTGTCGATTGATTATTTCGAATTTTTACTTCGAATATTGTGCACTTAAACCTTTCTATTGACTCCATTTCATGAGAGATAAATTAGTAAAACCCGTTCAGCGTCGAATTTCAGGTTTACGAATATCTCCTTCATCGTGAGAAACATTGTCAAATTGAGGAAGATTTCATGACCTTTTCACCCACGACCCCGAAAATGCGAAGCATCCTCGTCGACTGGCTGATCCAGGTATATTTTAAGGGCCCATGGCTTCTTAACTTCTCTTGTTTCTGTTTCTATTTTTCTCATGAGGATTTGCAAGGATCTTCTGTTTCTCCCTTTCCATCTCTCTCTCCTTCTCCTTCTCTCTCTCTCTCTGTCTCTCTCTCTCTCTCTTCTATCACATCACGCTTTTAGGTCCACACACGTTTTCATCTCCTGGCTGAGACACTCCATCTGACTATTTATCTTCTTGACGTGATGTTGTCGAGGACAAAGGTTGAGAAAGCCGAATTACAACTGGTTGGAGTCGCGTGCATGTGAGCTTTTATAGCAAATACTCAGGTTTTTCTATTTACGGATCGATGGCCGAGTGGATAATGATGCGCGACGGTGGATCAAGCTCTTCGGCTATGAGTAGCGAACACTGCGTACCTCTCCACGACCTGGCTATCCTCGAGATTGCAAAGAGACGTGCTAAACCGGTATTTTACAACTTTCCTGGAGAATACATACGCTCTTTCGAGCAATGAAGGCTGCGAAACGAATTGATTGGTAATCAATGATAGTAATAGTGGCATTTGGCACAGTATTAATCTCTCTTGACAATGTTTTTTCACTGGGATCCTAGTACTTTTAGCACTCGGTTCGATTTCGTCTTCTTCTTGAACGTCGCCGAATACGGGTTGAGCTTGTCTCCTTGCAATCTCGAGGATAGCCTGGCCGTGGCGTTCCATAGGGCATTCGTTGTTGACTGCCGCAGAGTATTGGGAGGGGGAGGGGAACGGATTTTAGCCCTCGCACGCCACGACGTGATCACAACCGCTCGGACACGGCGTTTTCTAATAGTGATGTGGACCAAATAAGTAAAAAGTGAAGGTTTTCAATTAATCATTCCAAATTTCTCCTTTACAGGCTAGTTGCTTCTAAATACGAGGAAATATATGCGCCAGAAATCCACGACTTTGAGTACATAACCGACAATGCGTACACCAAGAAGCAAATTTGAAGATGGAAGCAAAGATATTGATCGCTGCGAAGTTGGTTTCGAGTCGTTATCCCATTCCTCTTTCGTTTTTTTTCTGCAATCGCAAAAGCACTTGTTTAGATTCGATCTCTCACGTCCACATTCCATCTCGTTTTTGCGATGGTACAGTAAGGAAATGAAATTTGGAATGAGGGTGCATCACATGTCCAAATTCTTGATAGAGGTTCGTGGCTGTTCACTTACTGATAGATTTTCAAAGACGGCGCGTGTGGTACACTGGTCGGTAGGTGCCCTACGACACACACGTGGCCGATAGCTTATCCCGCGTGAAAGCTCACAGTCTTTCATCCTTCTGAGATCGGCGAATTGATACCAAGCTTGTTTGGGAAGACAAAAGCACTGGCTTGATGCATTGGTAGGCCAACGTGAG